>VYZW01015501.1:221868-345127 GCA_013401315.1 Balaeniceps rex
CCGGCGGGGGCACAGGAGAGCGGGGGGGGTCCTGCGGCGGCGGGAGGCTCCGCGGCGGCCCGGCGCCCCGAGCAGGGCACGGCCGCGACCTCAGAGCCCGCACAGAAATGTCACGATCGCTTGCAGTAAGCGGCTACCGGGTACTACTCTGTGTGTGTGTGTGTGTGCAGGCTCTTCTCTCACCTTTCCGGCAACCTACACGTCCAGAATTTCCCTCTCCAAAAATTTGGAAAATGTCTCCGATGTGCCAGTGGGAATTTTTCTTTCCTTCTTGGCTTCTGCCTTCAAAAATTAGAAGATGTTAGAGTCTCTGTTAGAAAATCGCATAGTGGTTCAGGCTGCAGCTTATCACCCAGTCTTTCTGAATGTCGCTAGACAGCCGAAATGGTGTGATTACAGAATAAAAACAGCCAAATAACTTGAAAAGCATGAATAAACTAACTACTTAAAGAGTCAGAATGAAAACCAGGCAAACAACATTTAGTACTCCTTTCAAATAAGTGAGCCCAGAGGTATTTACGTATATATGAAAATGACAAAATACGCGAATGCTTTTGAGACGACTGTCATTATTTAAAAAAATAATAACAGTGAGAAAATGTCACCGATTTAGCAAGGAAGGAAAATGAGTACTTTTAGAGCCGAAAACTGTGACTAGGATAGCCTTTTTTGAATGCTGAAAAATAACTGGCAACAATTTCTTCTTGTGGTAATGTGTCTAATAATTTGTACACTTAAATTGCAAGGTGTGCGTCACGCCCTTCTGAAAGCTTGAAGGCTTTCGTACAGAGCACCACAGTGTTCATACGGCTTACCCGTTGATATTATCCTTAGTAATTTAATTAAAAAGGACAGGCACACAATGGGCTTCTAGTTTGATTTAGAGGGAAAGAAAGTATTTAAGCTGTAGAATGAGCTAATTTGCAAAACCTTTGCTATGTTCAGAGTCTAATTTTCTGGTTTCATTTCTAAATAGTAAAATTGCTTGGAATTAATTGTGACAGTGTGATTGCTTAGCTGATTCTGCAGCCCTTACTTGTGCAAGTTGCCATGGGTTTCTGTGGGATTACTCCTACAGGTGATATTCTGACAACTCAAGATAGCAGGATCAGGCCCGTTGTCAGATAGTTCCAGCATGCAGCAGTACATGGGGATGCGCCCATGGGCACTAATGAGAAGTCTTTGACTTCGGTAGGAGAAGAACTTGGGGTTAAGCCCACATCTCTTACATTTATTCAGCTATTGCTGGTTGGGTCACTGAGCCCTGATTTTGCCTGCCCTGAGGTCTGCTGTAAAATTCGCGCCAACTTCAGTCCAACTAAGGTGAGCTCCTGTGGGTGATCGTGGTTTTCCACTGCCTTAGGGCGAGTTGAAGCTGTTCCGTGTCTTGGACATCAGGGCCTCAGTGAATGAGAAGGAGGATTGTATCTGCAACTATCAAGAATCAATGTGTTTTGCCTCAAATGAGAGATTAATCAAAAAAGAAGTATCATTTAATAGTCATATAAGTTAGCGCTCTGGATCCAGTCCTGTGCTAATAAAGTCCATGAGAGCTTTGCCACAGATGAACAGAATAGCAAGGCTTAATTTAAGGATACATTTGTGATTTGTCTCTTTTGTGTGCTTTACGGGGTCCATATTTCAAATCTTTTGGGAGGTAGGAAACTCTTCCTGCTCACACTGAAGCTGCGTTAGACAGAGCAAACGTGTGATATGTCAGCTCAAGAAATAACCTCCAAGCAGTAGAACTGAAATTTATAAAATTCAGCCTTACTCAGAAGTGCTAACTTGGGTGTCTAAACCCAGAGAAAATGTATTGCTTTATTATAAAATAACCTTTAGATGTTCAGTTAAATAATAAGGTACTTCTGACTTGCTTTTAAGGATATTTCTTGTCACTTCACTAGGAATATTTATGAGAGTAATGCAAGGGATATGTGGCTTACTGGCAGGAAGATTTTAAACTTTTTAATGACATGAATAATTTAAGCAAGCAGGAATATGTGTGGAAATATTTCTTGTTACCATTTTGGTTAATCAGAAGATGGACTAAGAAAAGTACTTTTTCTCAGTAGAATATTGCATTTGCAGTGACTTACAGGGCTTACAGGTAACTACTGTCCTTGTCATCTGCACGCATGGTCTTTGGATCAGCCATCACTTGGGAACGTAGATTAAATTAGTGTTCTGTGGCTAGCAAATTAATCTTTATTATTCTGCTTCATCCAGTAAAATTTGTTTGTAAATTTAGAGAAAACTCTTATGGCGCTATGACATTTAGAAACTTATAATAATGCTAAACAGAACCTTATTTTAAAATGATGGTACTTTGAGCCAAGAGTAAATTATTTGAGTTCATGGAATATGTAATGTTTATTTTGGCTTGTTTGGCCAAGCCTTTTTAAATGTTATTTTATTTACTAAAAGTAACCTCCAGAAAGTGCAGTTTTGGTAGAGCTCTTCAGTGCTGGTATGAATCAAATGTCAATATGTCTACAGAAACTACAAGCAATAAGGATATAGGGATTTCTCAGCACATTCAATAAGTATTTTTAAATGGATTACAGTCTGTAAATACATGCGTGAACAGGGTGTGCCTTCTGCTCTCAAATCCAATGTGCTGTGGGTGAAGTAGCATCAAATTTAGAGTTGTTATCTTCTAGTGAATTTAAATCTCTGCTTCTAGTTTTAATCCAGCTCTTTTCATAAAGTAGTTTCTGTGTTTCCGTCGTTCTGGTGCAGTTTGTTAGTCTGGATGTACAACGGACATGGGGCATCCCAGGGAGAAAGCAGTATGATGTGGTATTGGTTTTGCTTGCTGCTTCATCTGAGCTCATGGTTTAGACAAACAATGGCCAAACCCGCTGTGGAGGAGGGTCTCATTATTTCACAACAATTAAAGATGTCTGCTTCTGCTTCATGAAGATTTCTGTGCGTAACTGGTGTCTGTGTCCATACTTGCCATTGATGACTTGCGTTGCTTACCCCTGTAGACTAGGCAGCATTTGTAGCCGGCGCTGGCTTGTTTTACATGGAGACTTAGTTTGAACTTTGAAGAATAAACGCAATGCTTACTGCTACTGCACAAGAAAGTAACTTTTATTCCTCTCCCCCGGTACCTTCAGCAAGCAGATTTTTTTTTTTTAAATTATCTTCTTTCTGCACTGACTTCAACACTGGACGTGGGAAAAGCCTTTTACCGTAAGAATCGGCACAGCTCCTGAGTTCTGCTTTCCATCAGCAAGGAAAAGGCAATGATAGCCGAATTAAAATGGGGTTTCTCTCTCTGAAAGGTATGAACTTTTATAGAGATGAAAAAAAGAGAGAGAGAGAAATGGGAACAGATGAAGAAGGCCAGATGCCCTCAAAATAGCAGAAAAGTAAGAGACAGCAAGGAGAAAGGTAGTGGCTGAACTGGGTAGTTTGCCTTCCCAAAGGATGAAGGGGTCAGTGGGGTTGCGCCATAGCCCTCTGGCTCGGCTCCCTGCTGTGCCATGGGCTTGCCATGGGGCTTCAGAAAAGATGTTTTGGTTGATTTCAGTGGGCCTAGAAGCCTTGCTGAGGGATTGAACTTGGCTTTTTGTGCCTCAACTCCACAAGATAGAAAGGAGATAAAAACGCCTCTTGAGTAAACGGAGCTGGTAAAAGGCCTTTTCAGAGATACATTGAACTGGATAATTGCAATTTTTACTTAGAGTTGAAAATTAGCACTACAGATATTGATGTACTTGATTAAGGTTTACCTCTGCTTTTCAGGGTCAGTTCAACTAGCTAGTGTATGTTTTGAATGAATTTTGTCCTGCATTAATAACAGTTTCATAAAACTGCTAACTTACCCTTTGAGAAGAAGAAAAAAGTTGATCTCTGCCTGCCAAATAGTGCTATAAAGATATGATAACAAGAGAAGGTGAAAGGTGATAGAAGCGAGATGCACATAAATGGGATTCTGTTCTGGCTTGGAAGCAGGAAAGCAAATGGAGACTATTTAATTATTTAAGGAACAATAAATGAAAAGTCTGGTTATAAAGTGACAGTAAAAGGAGAGACAAACAGAATAAAAAGAAAGTTGGGAAAAGGAAACAATGCATAAAGAAAGTAGAAGGTAGACAGGAAGGGATCAAAGGGGCAGGGGATAGATTTAAAATTTCCGTGGAGTTTTCAGTTGGAAAATATTATCTGTATAAATCCGTATATTGCAGTGCTTACATAATACCTGTATTTTACTCAGATTGTGGAAGTCTGACACAGAGTGTTCTCCTGGGGGGTCACTTCATGTGTCTGCTTCATCCTTTGGACACACAGCCTCAGTTAATAGGGCATGTGTTTTTAAAGGTGGCATGCCTTAGTGACAGGCTGTCTTAAGAGGTATGCTTTGTGGATGTTGTTAGTTTTAATGGCGTTATCATTTTCTCTTCTGTCAAAGTTGTAGTGAAAGTTACCTCTTCCTCCAAGAAATAATAGCATCGATTTTAAAGGGAGTATCTTTTTGCAGTTTACCAAAACTGGGTTACATACTTTTGCAACTGTACTAACTAAAAATATTTTGTATGTAAAGATCGTGAGTATTCAGCATTTCATTAGAGTGCTTGAATGACTGAGTATTTAATATGCTTGTACTGGGAGTTAGTGGGACGCGTGAAAAGCACGTGAGGGTTGTTTCCCTCATCTGGATTACAAATGTGTATCGCTTTGGCAGAATTTGCTTCATGCAAAGTATTTTATACTATGTACAAAGTATACATTTTTATGTGCATGTGAATAATTTGCAGCACAAGGGTGAAGCCTTTGGACATTCAAATGAGTCTATGCGGCCTGCTATTGTAAAGGCATTATAAATAAAAAGAAACAAAAGCAGCAGCTATGCAGTGTTCAGTGCATGCAAGTACTCCTCCTTTAAGAACAGAGGCAAGTACTTCTTCCTCTTAGAAGAGGAACTACAACAAAAATTTTATATGAAGTTGCTTGCTAGGTTATATGTGGTTAAGTAAGCAATGGTGGTTATATATCTTATTGATGAAACTTCAGTTTATGAACATTAAAACCAAAATAAGTTTAAGCTACTGGTGTTTTAATTCTTGACTTTTTTACCCATTTTATGTTGGGTAATGAAAATTGGCACAATCTATTTAGACTTCCATTTAAATTATTTTTATTTTTAATTCTTCATGTAGCAGTATTTGTGTATTGTTTTCAATACACTCTTACCTTGGGAAAAAAAAACCCACACCAAAAAACCTTTTCATACACTTCTAAAAACAGATTCTGTATGCTTTTTTTAGTCTGAAGTTTTATTTTGAAATGGTGATGTTCTGTTATACTTTCCTCCATCTAGGCAAAAATGGTATTTGCTGAAAACAAAAATCTCGAATCAATATGTGCAAATGTAGGAGTTCCAAAAGAGGGAAAATAGTCAAAGGCAGGAGACTGTTCACAAGACTGGGAATCAAATGCAGGGGTCACTCTTCATAGCAAATCTGGCTAGGGTTTCGTTTTGGTTTTTTTTTTTCCCCTAGATGTACTGCAAATGGTCTTTAAAATTTATCTTGATTCCTCTGTATTACTAAACATAATTTACAGTTATTGGTGTCAAAAGAGAGAATGGCCCTTAGTTCTTTTCTCCTGAAATGAAGTTAACAGAGTAAAACTGCCATTGCAACCTTCAAATAGTCTGACAGTGTTTCTAAACGTCCTTTTTGCCCTTGTTTTCGGCTTTGTTGACACCGAGTCGTTGAGATGAGAATTGGTGACTTTTGAACAGTCTATTTTTAACAAAGTTTGTAATAGAGTATTACTGTTCACGAATACATGTCGGTCCCAGTCTGTACAAGCACTGAAAGGGAAGGCATGTATCAGAGAACTGCTTTTAAGTACTCATTTTCAGGTTTTGCTGTTCTCTGGGTGTGCCTGGTCCTGTTCTGTAGGTAAGAGTATTGATGTTGACTCTGCTCTGCAAGGATATCTCCTGTCCTTTAAAGCTGAGGAGATTCCAAACTGTTTCAAAGAAAATGGTCTACATCACGTTATAAAATGAGATATGAGTGGGAAATTCTAGGAAATTCTAGGATCTTCAAACTTAGAGTGAAACAACTCCCAAAACACCAGATCACAGTATTTCTCAGACCTTCAGTCGTCACTTCTCGCACACTGCAAATAACTGAAGCACGCCAATTCAAATAGAATAAGAACATCTCAGCTTTGATTTAAAAGCAACACATGGATGATAGCATGCAGTAAATGGGCAATCCTTTCCCTGTAAGTACATATTGAGGCTGCAAAGCTGAGATGTCGTGTCCCTACAGACCAGATTTCTGATCCCATTCTTGGTTTTAAACAGACTGTTGTCATTGAAGGGTTAATAATTTCTGTTAAGAAAATGTATTGGTCATTCTCTGTTTCCAGAATCTTTCACCTTTTTTGCCCTTTGACAGAAGACATTGTATATGTATTCTGCTCATCATTTTCATCAATTACATGGTATGCTTATTGGCAGCTCTCACGCATAAATACTTATTCTGCTAGAGTAGGAGATGACAGGATTTAGACGTGTAAGAAACCTAAATCTTTGGCTCAGAAAAAATTCCTGATGGATACAAATGGTATTTCAATAACTTTTGATCCAAAAACTTTTCTTGCAAAGCGACACGACTGTTCTTGCCAGTCACGGCAGGTGCTCCATCTGTACAAATACTGCCTAATTTGAACCAGTAAAGCTTAACGTTTTTTTTCCCCACTATCTGCCACATTTTCAACAAATTTTCTCAGTTCTTTAAACAAGTGCGAGGCAGCAGTGTGGAACAAAATGGACAGAGGCCAAGCAATTCCTTAATTATAGCAGATTTTTTTTTAGCACATTGAACAACAACAGTCAACTGTGCAGTGTCAGTAGCATTGCAACTTCCCTTGGTTGTGAGCAAAAAAAAAAATATTTGCACGAATCTGTTAAAAATTGAATGCATGTATTGCCTAATATCATCTCAGCCCTTCTCATTGTCATGCTGCATGAACAACTATGAACGTTGTCAGCTGCGTGCTGTTCTTTTGATCTGGTTTGTGCAGCAATAATTGATGTACCCTCTCGCATTCAGTCTTTGTTGTCTGAGAAAAGCTCACTATAGGGATATTTGCTATTACACCTTTGCCACTGATTTCGGCTCACAAATGTGTATTTACTTTTTACATACAAAAAGCTATCATGCGGGGGATCTTTCTTGATATGAAATCAGACTGCAGGTCAGATCCAATAAAATATATTTTGCATTAATTTCAAGATTAATTTGTATAAAAATACTATTCCAATTTGGACTTTCTGTGTGCCTGTATCACCACACCACAAACGTACTTCTACAGACTCTGTCCCTTCTCCAAAGAAGAAGCTAGCCTTCCCTGCATGAAACTCTCCATGCAGCGTCAGCTCCATGCGCTGTCATCTTAGTATTTTTTTCAGTGGCATGCACGACTTGGCATGCTTTGATGATAAGTAAATTGCTTTAAAAAGTTTATGGATGTTTGAGTTAGCTGGGAAATCATTAGAAAAACATGAGGTGAATGAGGACACTGCAGGTTGTACAGGTCCTTTATTTTCTTCTTGCTGTGGAGTTGCAGGGCAGGTAAGCTCTGGCTTTCTGTGAGCTCCCCAAAAGGACTCTTGTTCACTGGAGTTACTGTGTCTTGGTTGTTGTTTTAATGAAGCAATTTTAATCATGTGGGCTAAACCTGCTAGTTTTAAATGCTGGTTCTAGAAGCTGCGGAGTGCGGCTTTGAATCCCAAGTAATCACTTGAGCTTCTGCAAAGGGAGACTAAAATACGATCAGGCTTGCAGAGCAGTGCTTCATTAATGCAAAGCAGTGGGGAGCTAGGGGCTGATTCTGTGACCACACGTGTTCTTCCATTCACTTGGCTGCTCCAAGCAGCCTTCTCAATTTCCTACATATCCATGGTTTCCTCAATTTATTTTTTCTTAAAAAGAATATTATTATTACCTTTCTTCTAAAAATATTTAAGGTAAGGGGTTAAAAAGACTGTTAAATTTAATAAATACCTGTATTGTAGTAGAAATGACATTTTTGTGACTGCAGGTGTGATGTGTGTATGCAGGAGCTAACGGAGCTCTAAAAGCATTCGGTCTCAGCCCTTCCAATGTTGTTGTTTCTTCATTTTGGACCAGTCAGTTGCAGGTAAAGGGCACTGACAGCGTAACTTTTTAGTGACTTAAATACCACAGCTGACAGAGAAAGATTTAATTTCTAAGGATCAGCTATGAGGGCAGTGCACTTCGCTGTTGCATCTAGGAAAAAAAGCATGTTTGTTTTTAATTACAGATACTGAGCTTGGTTGTGGTCAGTTGATGTGAATAGAGGTAGACTGACTGCAGAGGTGGAAAGTTCGTGGTAGTGAAAATTGGAGATTGGTGAGAGGTGGACTTCTTGCTAACGTTGACGCTGTACTCAGGTTCACTGTTTTCACCCATATACCTGACTGTTCTTGGCGTTACCTAGCGGCATCTTGGATAGAAGGGTTGCTCCTGGAAACGGTTCCCTTTCGGTCTGAGAAATTAGCTATAAACTTTGTCCCTTCTCCAGTATAACTTAGACTAGATGATTTTATTTGACAACTTAATAATTGTACCTAAGCTGCCTCTGAAAATATTTTGCGCTAGAATTTTATTAGTCTTGAATATATTAATTCTTCAAAAGAGTTTTTATAGTTCTTACTAAATAAAGAATGAACCTGGAAAAAGGAAATTAAAAGTGAGTGCTCTGTGGCTTTACTTCTAAAACAAATTCAATATTAAAAAAAAAAGTGTAATTATATTATCTTTTCATCATTTTCACACCAGAATCGGGGGGGGGGGGAGCCCATCTGTGTAAACCTTTTGAAACCTGCTTCCTGAGCCATAGCCTGTACTTCTTCAGATTAGATAGGAACATTGCGTGCCTCAGATGCGATAAGGAGAATATTACCATTCAATGACTGTGATAACAAGCAAAGAAAACTCTGGGCTGAGGGTCAGGTGCTCTGCTGCCCTACCGCAGCGGCAGTGCTGGCGTCTCGATGTCAGTGTTGTAGAAGGAAGCGGGTGTTTGCAGGCTCCCCGTGAGCCTCATCGCCGCAAGGGCAGGGTGCACCCATGACCACGGCTTTGGGGCACACCTCTTTACTTCAGGGGCTCTGTGGGACATTGTAAAGTTCACCTTGCATCCTTACGCTGTGTTGTAGTTCCCTTGCTGGTGAAAGCCTTTGATTTTTCATTAGGGGTTTGACCCTGGGTTCATTTGAAGGGGGAACTTGATTTCGTTGCCCATTCAGAAAAAAAAGCCACCACCACCACCAAAACCCCAGAAGAACCGAACAAAAGGAGCAATAATTCTGTCAGCAATAATTCATCAGATGTGATGGGGTCAGCGTTCCTCAGTTTGGGCTTGCATTTGTCGGGCTTGGGGGCGGTGTGAGAGGGAGGTGCTGTCTATAAAGAGCTGGGAGGGATGTGCCAGGTAAAATACCTGTCTAAGAAGGCTCATTTGGAGAGAGGAAGGGTAGAAAGATCAGGACATGCTGAAACATTTCCTGCAAGATTTGTACCTCTGGTGAGGTAAAAGATAAAACATCCCGCTAATGCTAAAGCATATCCGCGCTAAGCCTACAATTACTTTCCTGGCAGCCCTGATGGAGGCATTTTCCTGGGCCCAGAGAAAACTGGCGTTTTGGGTGTGCACAGGAGATGGGGATTTGTCAGGGCTGAGACACGGACACTGGTAGGAAGGGCAAGTCTTGGAGCTCCTAATCATCCAGGGAAGCACCTCAGATGGGAGCTCTGTCTCTGGGCATCCTTGTGAAGGGCTCACAGCTATCAGCAGCAATGGGCTTCCCTCAGAAGTTGTCATCTTAAAAGTCTGTTCAAGAGCTGGGCTCTTCTACAAAAGAGGAGTTTCTTTATAGGATGGGTGACTGGTCCAGAGTGTAAGAGGAATGATGACAAGTTTTCAATATCTGCTGCTGCCAAACTTAGTTATGCTTAACTGCACTCCAAAATACCGCCATTTGCGTTTTTAACATGAATATCATCAGTGTGAGTCGAGGGTGTTTTTAATTGCCAAGGTTTGCATAAGGCCTTCAAGGTTGCGATTCAGGGCTTCAGGAGGTCTTCTCCAGAACCTTACTAAGAAAAAGTGCTCCATTCTTTTCCCTTAGCGAGTGACATGGTTTAGGGGAGGGTGGGTAGGTGAGATTTCAATGTTCTCAGCAATGGGGGAGTCCCATGTGGCACTTTGCAATGTGGGTTTAAAATCTCTAACTTGTCAGCTGTTTCCTTTTTTTTTCCCCTCCCTTCCCCAGAACTTTTAGAACCTTGTTCTAATTTTTCCGTGCACCAAAGTGATATTTAAAGAACAAAGTCCATTAGAGATGTTGGCACAACAAAGAAAAAGAGTTTTAGAAGATGTGAGTCAGCTTAGGAGGTCTGAAATGGGAGGTGGGCAGGTCTTTCCTTTCTCGGGGGAAAATGGTCATTCTGAATAAGAAGGTAAGGTGTTCTCAAGTGATAGACTGGAAAAGTCTTCAAAAGGCTTAAACAAGAACAGCACCTCTGCATTTCCCAATCAAGGGTGGAGAAACGTTTTATTATAGCGTAGCAGTGTAGCGAGTTAAAAAAAGGTAAACTTTGTGTAATTTTCCTTGCAAATATTTGGATACTAATGAGAATGTTTACAGTCCCTAAACTTTTTACTGTTTTATTTTTATCTTACTGTCTCTCTTCTCTTTTCATTGCTGCTGTTTTTTGAAAGTTATGTTTTCCTCTCCCTTAGAGGTGTCACCTACAGAGGACTCTTCCCATGCATCAACTTAATGCCTTGTGTGGGCTGAGGGTTCGATGGAGCAGGGCAGCAAAAGACTTTCAGCGCAGGTGTCTGGAGCTGGTCCTCTCGTACCCCTGCCAGAGCTGACGGATGGGTCTGCTGGGGATGAAGCAGGATTCTTACGAGGAGAAGGATCCATGGGAATGCGTCTAGGTTCAGATCTGAGACCAGGGTTGTACAGAGGTGTTCTCATTAGTGATTAGGCTGCTATTTGTTTTGGAAACATCAGTATTGTGGATTTTGGTTGTTTTTTTTTTTTCTTGAGAATCACTCATATTTAAAGACTTGAGGTAAACCTACATAAATCCGAGCTCACTGAAGTTGCTTTGATTAAGGTGGGTGTAAGGCATAGTAGATTTACGTCCATAACGCACATGCTGTCTCAGTTTGTGATAGACTTATGGAAAATCATAATGAAAACACCTTAAGAATGGATGTTATTCATACTGGTTTGAACACAGCATATATCCAAATGGGAAGTGAGATACTGTTACTAACTTGCGATATAAAAATACTTGAAATAACGATTTCTGGGACTTCAGTATTATCTGTTGAATTCATATCTACCCTTGTCATCTGACAGGCTACTAAAACAAGATTCTGCTCAAAATGATAGTAGAAGTGACAGTCATACAATGCATTTCATTCCTGCTGAGCCCTGTTAATGTATTTAGTTCGGGAGATTGGGAGTCGTTCAAGGACAGTCCTTTGGAAAGGATTTTCAGAATTTGTAATTGTGTCCATAAATCCCCTGTGCCCCCCTGCAAGTATGGTAAAATTTCTGTTGCAACCCTGCTGTTCTGTGCTGGGGAAACAGCATTTCTGTCTTTTTTTTTTTCTTTTTCCTTGTTCCCTCTTTTTCAAACCCCAGCAGTTGCGTTGTGCTTGCGGTGAATACCCTCTGCCACTGCCACAGACCATGCTTTCCTTCCTTAGCAACGCTGTTAGTAGAATTGCTTCTGTTCTCTGTCAGTGTTTGACCCCTTGCAGCTGGCAGAGAATAGAAGAAATCATATATGTGGAGACCCAAACTCTGCCCTTAGCTACGCTTGTGAAAACCTGTGGCATCATACAGTTGGCTTGGAAAGACTTAAGAAATCCCATGAGATCCACTCCACTGAAAGTCGCTCTGTAAATGTTAGACAGGGCTGTTGTTCTTGCGCTAGTACATTTTATTTTAAAGCCGTACCTGAACTGCAGTCGATGATACCGTTTCATAACATTGAAATAGAGGGACAGATTTGGAGTATGAGATGTGCTGTGCTGTCAGTGGAGTTCGCTACTAAAAGTATCTTAGCTAGGTGCCGTAGCAGTGTCTGTGCTGCAAGACAGACGTGCTCTGTGGGCTTCTGGTTCCTGGCAGCATTCAAACCACTGGTCATGATGTGACCATCCTCGATGGCCTGATCTCTTTTGGGAAGGAACCAGGCCCATCTGCTAGCAGGGCTGGGCAGCAGAGGTGCCTGGAGTCCCGGGCCCATCTTGGTGGACACTGGCCCTGCAGCACAGCAAGTCCCAGGCAGCAGAGGATGTTGTCCTTCCCAGGCCAAGAAAACTGGGTTTAGGTCTGACACATTCCTGGCAGCATCCAGTATGGACCAAGCACAAGGCTGAGGAACGTAAAGGGAAGGTGCTCGCACGCCCTTGGTCTCCAGGCAGTGGGGTGAAGCTCTGGGGCCTGGTCTGTGGCGGTGTAGCTGACTGCCCTGCCATTTGTGACTGTGAAACATGACTGTGTACGTGGAGATGTATGTTGCTGTATGGAAAGGCCCATATGACCTTTTTGTTAGATGTTTAATGCAGAACCATAGGAAATAATGTTCAGTCTGTAGACAGATATTGTACTGACCACACTTGACTCACCGATCTCTCCAAGTGTGGAGGATACTTCATACAGCTGGTCCACAAGTAACTGAAGAGCTTGAATAGCTGTGCAATTCTTCTTTTAAAAAGTGTTGCAGTGATAGACCTGAGCAGATTGAAGTTACAGTCAAAGAGCCCTACCCTGAGCCGTTTACTTTTCGTCTTGGTTTCTGTGGGTTGTGATCCTACTGAGACAAGAAACCAAATTATGAGAAGTGGGGAAGCGAAGCAGAAGATATGATGAGATGTATTATACACACCTCTAGTACTGTCGCTAGACATTTTTAACTACTTCTATTTTTTGGAAAATTTTCAAAAAGAAGAGTTTTGTGTATTTTTTTTCCAGGCCGAATGGAAATTTTGCCACTGCTTAATGTAGAAAGGGAGTCGGAAATATCAAAATTACATGTGAATTATTTGTGTGTCCAATTTGCTGTTGTGAATGGAGGAACAAGGATCTTAAAAGGTGTTAATTAGTATGAATTTTATTGTACTCACTGTGGTTCTAGCTGCAGGCCATGTAGGCTCCAGAGGGTAACCTAGTGCCATGCAGTCTAAGGGCACTTGTGGGAGGAAGGAGGGAATGTGCCAAAATGCTCACTGCTGAGCAATGAGGTTACATCTAGATGTTTTGTCGTGTTACTGGAGAGGAGTGGTGTTTCTCCTTCAAGGCCTGAAGATGACCAGCTTTATGTTTCTTCTGGTATGTCCAGAAAAAAGAATAGAACAAAAGTTACGATGCTGTAGTACAGCATCTTCACATTTTTTATTCTGTGCTTCCTATACTCAAGGGATTTCCTAGCAAGAATAGAAACATCTGCAACAACAACTCCTATTTATGTTAATCTTTTGCAATCAGCATGCAGTCTGAAATAATTACAATGAATACACCCTCTGCCTCAAACACTCACAACTTGCATTTATTTCAGGCTTCTTTGCCTCAGAAGTCTGAGAACGTAATCCTTCATTCTGCTCTGCTTCATCTCCTTTGCATGAATTTATCCAACAGTACCTTCTGTGAGCTTCATTAACAATGGTCATGCCATAATAAATTACATAAATCGAGAAGTTATTAATTAAATAAGTTAACAAAAAAAAATCAAAGCATAATAAATTTAATTAGGTAGCATTTTCCTGTAATAAATTTGCACACGAGGTGTGTAATGAAGTAGGCTGGGGTAAAATCTATAATCTGAAGTTTTTTAGCCTTCATAGCTTTACTAATTTAATCTGAAGAAAGATTTTTCTTTCTTTTTTTAAAAATATTTTTAAAAAATCATGTGTCAAACATACCTCGTTGTGCAAAGGATTATGCAAATTTAGTAAAAAAACAGTAGTTACTGACAAAAACATGGCTAAGAGTCTGTTTGACCCTATGAAGACACATCTTCCAGCCTTTCCTCCTCTGTTTCTTTTAGAGCTTCTCGCCCAAGTCAAGGCCATTTTCTCCAGCCTGGCAGTGGCCCTTCAGCTCCATTCATTTGCTTGGCACTGGGCAGAACTGGGGGGTATTTTTTGTCGAATTGGCCAACGTATATGGTATAAAGAGCACATTCAGAGCCGAGTCTCCATGCCAGTGCTGTGTGCATTTAGCTGGGCTGCTTGCCCAGGCATGTGGGAAGGAAAAGTAAGCTCAGCCTTGGCTCACGTGTGCAACACCGTGGAGTGACTCCACAGGTGTCCTCAGCAGCTACCGGTACCTGCCTTTGCTTTCTCTTTCCTGAACTTGCATCCAGAAATCGTAGGATTGCTAGAACGTCCCCTGCCTCCTGACCTCTTACACGGCTCAGCCAGGCTGCTTTCACTTAGGCAATGTTCCCATCTAAGGGATTTGATCCAAAAAGGAGAGATTTGGTTTTCCAGGATATGCAGCTTCATGGCAGTGAATGGTGCTCTGATTTTCAATGATGAGACCATGCAGGGATTGAACAAAAAACAGTGGGAGACGACATGGAAAGGGAATCTTTAACATTACGAACATTGGCTTGTGTTTTTCCCAGACATCTCTGCAGAGTCAGAGAGAGCAGTCCAAAGGGAGTAGACTGGTACATTACATTCGCTGTTTTGATTTGGTGATGCATAGAGTCAGAATAATGTTTTGTAATAGTCTTTCACAAGTCCAAATGGCTACGTATTGAAGGCTATGAAAAATAATCACCAGTATTTATATCTCTGTGAAGCATCCTTTTCTTTTGATATTTTAATTTAGGGCTGATTTAGAGAGGCAAGACTGATGTCAGCAACATCAGTCTATGCTTTGGGTTGGGTTGGGATCTGCTCCCATTATTCTATGCACCGTCAACCTCTGACTTTTGGACATTCTGTGAAAAAATATAGCACCAGGTCATTTGATTTGTATATACATACAATTGGGGATGCAAGGTGAGAAAAAGATGTATGATGAGGGAGATAAGGGAAAGACAGGTGCTGGGTCAGATGGTGACAATACTGCCTGTGGTGGCACTGACAGTGCTGTGTCTCCGTCCCCTCCTAGTCACCTGTCCCCTCATCTTAGGTCGCTGGAGGGGTAGCTCAGTGTTACGGAGAGCAGAAGAAAAAGGGTCTGTTGCATTTTAATACTGGCTTTGCCAATAGTTCATCTGCTTTCTACAAGATATGTGTAATATTTAACCAGGTAAGGTCTGTTGTGAAGATGACATGGCAACTTATCTGAGGTATATAACTCCTAAAATTCACCAGAAAGGTCACAAACCTTTGAGTAGGTGGATCTCTTACAGTTGTTAATTGTCCACCAGAAGACACTGTAAAGCATTTCAGTATATTCCGATGCCCTCTCTCTCTGTCCCTGCCTTTTTACATCAAAAGAGAAGCAGCTGTAATTCTATAGAAGGTAGGAGGGCATAAAGTTTATATAGCAGAAGCACACCTATTTTACAGAAAATGTCCCATTTAAGTTTTAGGGATCTACCTGAACAGTTGCCAGACAGCACTCCTAAAGTTGTAGAGTATTGCACAGAAATCATTGCTTGTAGTCCTTTGAAAAATTTTGGATAACTTGTAGCATGCATGGTAGTTTGGGTCATAAAGAAGAGGCACACACAGGTCCAGAGAGCAAAACCAAGGTGAAAGGAAAGAGTTAATAGGAACACATGGGTAGGGGAAAAACTAATGCACAGAAAAAAGAGTGGGGAAATTAGTCAAGAGAAGATAGGAATTCAAATACAGAGTGTTGGCTGAGAAAAACAGCTCACTAGTAGTCACTTGCTAGGATGAGATCATAGTACCTTCAACAAGAGACTCAAGAAGACCTTCACCTGGAGGTTTGGGAATCTCCCATGTGAAGGATCTTGGGGTGAGTGGGAAGAAACTCTCTCTCTTAAAGTGATACGAATTAGATGGCTGAGGCAGAGGAATTTTTTAATTGTTTCTGGAAAAGAAGATACTAGAAATTAAGGTCTTGATGACAGGAGTGTGTCAAAATAATGCATTATGTATTTTTGGAATTATACAACGTGTCATAAGCCAATTTCGTTCCAGGGGAAATGTGACATCATCTCCCTTGTAAGTGAGGTTTCCAAAGGGCTGAAAAGCAAGGAAAATGTAAAGCAAAAAGAGAAGTTGTCAAACGGAGGAGAAAGGCATCGACTGTGCTGTTTAAACTGTATAAATCAGTGGTGGTGTATCCTACGTCTCAACCCCTTCTGATAGCTCTGTGTGTTTAGGTTGCTGGATCTGTTTTCCATTTTTGGTCCGTTTCAGGGCAATAGATTTTACCTTGACTGTAAAGCCCGTCATATCCTTTTACACAGCAGTGACTTCCCAGAGAGCAGAAACATAAATCTACACTGTTGCCATGAGGTACACGCTGTGCCTCACAGCAGATCTGTTTTTTACTGACAAGAATGTGTGCAAGAGGATTTTGCTGGGCTGCTGAAAATATTTGAGCTGCAGTTTTACACACTGAATTTTTGTTTCTTCTGCTTCCAGAATGTGAATAGTTTGGAAAGGAAATGTAGAGTTAACATCTGCAATCTGAAATGGTCTTCCTTTTCAGAAAAATATTGTTTCTGACATTCCTGTTGGGGAAGAGGAGCTATCCTTTCCAAGACATTCGGTATAGGTATGAAAATGTTCAAAGAGCTGACAATTAATAATTATTATTCACTGTTGCTGCTTCGCTTCTAGTACAGTGAACATATTTTTGGAGTAGAATTAAATCCAAGTCTCTCCAGGGGCTATTGGTATTTTGCTAATGCTAAATTAAAGCGTGCCATGTGCTGTGCACTAGGGGTGGTCAGTAGTGGCTTGACAGAATTTAATTGTGTGTGTGGCAGGGGTGCTCTGGGTCACTGCGTGGTAGGTGTGATACGGGCGCAATCTGGTGGGAAAGCAATCACGTTTTCGTGAACAGGACGGAGACGTCCCCTAGCTGGTTTCCATCCTGCCCGCAGGTGAGGTGGCCCAGCTCCTGGAGCAGGCCTCCTGCACAGCCAGTTTTTGTTCCTTCTGCTCATCACCTATCCCTTTGCTTTTTCTACTCCCAAACTGTAAATACTTAAAATGAGAAATAAGTTAATTAGAAGCCATGGAACAGAAATGGAAGGTGAGCTACCTTTAAAAATCAGTAAGTGAAGAAGCAGGTCCAGACTGGAGAAGAAGGGAAGTAGTCTTTATAGCCTTCAAAATTATCTTCCTGTTAGGCTGTTGAAGCATAGGGTTGGAGGTAGAATACAAAAATTTAGTAGTATTCCCTCTTTGGGACATGCTGGCGTATGTTGGAAGTCCCTAATTGGCATGTCATCCTCTACTGCCCCGTTTTGAGCAGTCTTCCTCTTAATGTATCTTCAGTATTATTTTCCTTGATGAGGTCCTCACCTTTCTCAGCCATACACTTTGAGCATGTTCACCCTGCCCAGGCTGGCGCAGTCAGTGTACAGCACGTTGCAACACATCTTGACTAAAATAAAGTGTTAGTAGGAAGAGAACCACCGAAATTAAACCTGTGGATCTTGCACCTGAGCCAGCAGAGTCACCGGGCAGGGAAGTTTCCTGAAGAGCCGAGCTGAAGGCCCTATTTCCAGGCTCTCCTTCCTCCCTCTCTCTTTCCATCGCTCACTGAGGGCTAAGCTAGCTCCGGCAACCGCGCACTGGCTGTGGATAGGGTTCACAGGAGAGTGGTTACTGCCATCTCTGTAGCGTGCAGTAACTAAAGGGGTAATTCATGGGGTGCAACGCTCAGTGAGGTACAGGTGCAGGTGAAGGTTTGGGGGAAAAGTACCCCTGATGTGTACTGCACCCACAGCGGTCGTCGGTGAAGGGTATGCTGCCTCGGGGCAGGGAAGGAGCAGGAGCTGTGGTCGCAACTCAGTGCAAGGTGCTGCGGCTGGTTAGGTGGTGGCAGGGCAGAAGAGTTTGGGAGGAGGGCAGAAGATCTGAAAATACACTGGGCTAGCATGATGTTTGGGAGTTACTATGTGGAATGGTGGCATTTTGTTAATTTCTTCAGTAATTTGTGATGGCAGTAGCTGAATATTGAACAGCTTAAATCTAAGCAACTGGCATTTCATGCTTTGGTGAAGAGAGAGTGGGTGAGTGAAATAGTAGGGGTAAATTGTGAATAGGAGTGAAACCAATATGTGCAGCTTTCTCTGAACCTGCCCACCTCTTTCTTTGTGTAATATTGAGCAGCTGGGGCTGTGCTATCTCAGCTTATCATCAGTAATCAGGCTATAGATCTCCAGGGATGTGTTTTGCTTTCAGTTGCTTTGGTCGAAATCTGAACTTCTTAGCTAGATTATTTGCATTTAGACCAGCAAAACTGCAAACAGAAGTTCAGCCTTTTTTGTCGGTTTGGTTAGTGGGAAGTACTCTCATTTTATGAGAGCCTGCTATCTTTGTTTAGTCAAAGAAGAAACTGCTTGAATACAAAATGAGAGAGCATTTGCACTATTGTCTTTTTCTTTCCTTCTGTGGGGAAGGTTGTACTAATCTTAGTAGGAGTAAAACTAATAGAGTTCACTATAAATTAACTAAAAGTACTTAGTTTATTATAAAATGACATTTTCCTAATCCATAATATTTATGCCAACCTGTAAGAACATAAGACACAAGACTTGACCAAGTTAGTTACAGAGGTGTATGCTGCTGTAATGGAATTCCTTCAGCCGTTTCAAACATTTTTCAGGGAGATTCCCCTTGAATTCCATGGAGTTTTTCTTTAAGTGGCCCACTGGATTCCCTATATGCTTTTTAATGCTAGGCTAGGTAGGTATGTTTATGAGTTGCTGTCCTAGACTGCTTTCTCCAGAGGCGTAATTTAGAAACTAGTGGTTCATTCATTACTGTGCTTACCTTGGTCTGAATCTATGATTCCGTCTGTTGTTCACCTTACAGACTGATGACTCACTCCTTTGCTTCACCAGATAGCTGCACGTGATCTTATCCCATTCTTACGTGAGCTTTGGTAGTGAGCTAACAAGAAATGTTTATAGCATTCAGGGTGAATTGCAATTCCACAGAGAAATTTATTTTACCAAAAAAAAAAGGATTGCTGTAACTAAACCAATTTTTTTAATCATTTATCTGTTTTATTATGCCTCTGTTGGGCCTCACAGTATATGCAAAGGATGTAAGAAGATGCTCTCTGCCCCTTTCTAGCATGCATGGGAAGAGTCAGGGTGTGCAAAACAGAGTGGTGTTTCCATTCAGGAGCAGGGTGTAGCAAAACCACCAGAGACATCCATCTCAGCCTGTGGAAACCCATGTAAAGAAAGAAATCCTAGTGGGACGTCCACTGTATTTGCAGGAGGTTTCTGTAGATTAGGAGCTTCCTTCATGCCATGTCCCCACATGACTTAGCAGCATCCTGTAGGTGTGAATGCCTGTCTCTGCAGAGCAGGATATGCAGAAGATGAAAAGATGGGTGGTGGAGGGAGACATGGTGACTAACTCTTTATTCCTGGAATTGCACCCTCAGCATGGATGACAGCATTAAGTATGTCCCAGATAGTCTTCTCACACTGCATCATTACTGGGGAGTAAGCCATTTTCCCCTGTACTTGGCAGAAAGCTCTGCAGGGAAGGGTAGTGTGCCTCCAGATTTAAACATATGCAGAAATCAGCACTTGCATAATAGATTACTTCTTTATTATCCACCAGTTTCTTCTGTTCTTTGACACAGGTTTCAGATACTGCACATGTTGATTTTTCTCCTCATGCCATGTGGTCCTAACACATGGTGAAGGAAGGACATTCAGACTTGAATTATTTAATCTCCCAGAATCTGTCAGTTTTCCAATGTCACTTTTTTTTTCTTCCTGGTATCTCTTCTGGTATTTTTATTTAATTTTTAAAAAATAGGTCATTGAGTTTCGATTTTTACTTTAAAACTGGTTGTTCCTGTTCACTGCTAAAAGATACATTAGTGAACTGCAACTGAAATAATTACCAGGGTATAATTTTCCCTTTTTTTTTGTGGGGTGGGGAATTTGCTTATATTAATCTTTCTGCTTTGCTAGGTCTGTGAAGACCACAAGGTTTAATTTATATAGGTAATTCTAACTTGTTCATTTTTCAAGTTTTTATCTGCTAGCTTTGAATGGTAAGGGGGAATTTGCAGTAAAGACTTGTCATGGAATTTGAAAAGTACATTTATGCTCAGCATAAATAAATAATCTCTTTCCTTATTTAGGTAAAGGTCTCAGCCAGCGCTCTTGCTCATGGTGTCCTTTTGAACTAACCTGGATTACTGTATTGTGCAGAGTGCAACAACCAAGTGATACCAGGCAATATTTTTGTAGTTACCTGCTAATAAGTGATGCCCTTATGGTAGTCAAAGGCAGCATAAAGAGTTTACACTGGGACGCTCAATCTGTCTTCCAAGTGCTGTGTTCATACCCCTTCCCTGCTAGCTACCTGGGACGTGTCTTCACCTAGTAAACACTTCTTGCATCCATGTGGAGGATCTGCATGACCATAGTCCGCAAAACCCTTCTTCAGCCTGGTTGCCAAGCCTCACCTGGGTGGTGAGGGTCAGAACTGGGATTTCTCTAAGGTCGGTTTATTAGGTTCCTTCAGAGCTCAGGAAAAACAGCCTTCCATCCCACTGCATGTTGGAGTAGCACTTACGAGTACTTCCCTTCTCTGTTTTATTTAATAGTCTGGCTGCTGTTGAGCTTTTGCAACTGTGAAGTCAGTTGGATTCTTGTGTACCAGATTCTGCAGAAAAATTTTTGGCCAATGGTGACTGGTATGAAAGAGGAGCGTGGACTAATTCTGTTTAACAGCTTGTGCAAAATATATGTAGGAGTGTAAGGAAGAAACTGTCACTACTGAATCTCAGAAGAAGTAAATGTAAGAAAAATGTTTAGAATTTAGGGAGGAAGGATAAAATGGTGTGCACAGATTGAACATGAAGCATCAAGTCCCCGTTCAAAAAGAGAAGCCATCCAAATGCCATTGGGGAAATTGGTAGTTTTCAGAGAGAGTGTTCTGCTGTATCTTGCTACTGATTAGCAAGTCTGTAAGTTTTTGGTACGTGTCATAGTTTTACCCCATGCCATTACAGCTTGCTGTCTCAGGTTAGTGAAATTTGTTTCTATGGAGGATGAGTATCCTCACAGGACGTGCACAAAGACGTTGGCTGATTGTATTCTTCACCTTTTTGAGAAAGCTAAAATGTTCATTACAAACAATTTGTAAAAAGCAAAGAGCATTTCGTCGATAATGTTATGGGAACACAAACATCTTGTGTCATTTTATATGAAGCAGACCAAAAAAAGCACAGTAGTTTACAAGCAACAACTAAAGCAAGGCTTTGAAAAAAACATGGATTTAGCTTCTATCAATATAGCAAAATATTTACTTAAATGAGTGTGACTTCCATTTGGTGTTGTAAGGGAAAATATTTTTACACGTCATTTCTTCTCTTTACCATAGTGTTGAATCTTGCTTAATTTATGTATTCATGCATGAATACACCGAATGCAGTATTTTTATGAGTTATCTGGACATTTGAATTTCATATGCATGGACCTATGAATTAAAGAATGCTACTTGAAAAAATGGTTTCAGATGAGATTAAATTAAAAGATCAGAGTAACTCATTATTGGCTCCTTTACATAGATACTTTAATTGTGGGGTTTTTCCTTAACATATGTACGTATATTCCCTCTGGTTTTGTAGCTTTCTAGTATTATTTCCTCTAGGGTTCTTTTCTGCATTAATTTTTCTGTATACCATTTTTTCATGCATCAAATTAAATGAAATGAAGATACTACAAGTGAAATAAACAGAGAAATAGGTTAACATATAGAAACATAGAAAACTTGTCTAGGAAATAGCTTTTTAAGTGTATTATTCCAATTGGTAAAATTAATAAGGCTAACCAGAAAAGAATGAACATTTTTGTGGAGAAGGGTGAAAGGCATATTAAGAGAAAGTTGTAAAACCCCAAGGGAAAATATGCAAACAGCAACTTTTAAAATAATCTAGCCTTATGACCAGAAAGAACTGAAAAAAAAAAAAAATTGTTCCCTTGCCATCAGCCCTTTCCCACCATGAGAAAAGCCATAAGCAGCAGCAAGTAAGCAGTGGTTGCCAGTGCTCAGAGGTAACGACTGTGGGGAAGTATGTGGTGGGCTGCCTTTTTTAGGCTTGGTGCCCAAGGAAACTTCTCTTCAGCATAAAACAGAAGTAGAAATTAAACTTGTTGCCTTGAAATGTAAACCCAGATTGTTTAGGGCCTTTAAAAGGGATTTGTCTGCTATCAGTGCTATCAGTCCTTGAATTTTAAAGATATTTTTGTTACTGTGAACTTGAAAATGGAGATGGTGCTTTTTTTCAAGGCATGAACTACATGATCCCATGATGTAGCTCCTTTGCTTGCATGTGGAAGTTATTTCCATGGTTGACTCCCTCTGTGGCTTTGGAAGAAAGCTGGTCAGCAGTAGTGCTCCCCTTCTCACCTGCAGATTATCTGGACCTGTAGAAGCATGGAGCAGCGGTGGTATGCCTTGCTTCTCCAGCAACTTGCAGCGCTTGAACTTTCCTTCAGAGTCTGGCCTCCTGGGAGCCTCTGGGATTGCTAGGTTAAGCAAATAGCCTGATAGAAAGTTTGACTGATACCAGGAGATGAAAACAGTTGTGCTGGCTCTGCTGGGAGATAGCAAGAAAAAGCCACAGAGAATCCCTGAGTGAAGGCGGTCACAAGATACCGAGCAGACCTGGAGGCACTCGGTTTGGCAAGCTGGGGCCAGCAGGATAAAAGCTTTTTTTCCTTTAAAGGACACAAAACCCAACAGGAGGCTTCAGGGAAAACCTTGGTGGGTTGTTCCTGCAGTGTTCTTTTTCCCTTGACACACATTGCATCTATTTTTGTAGAGGGATGGGAATTGGCCTCAAATTTTCCAAGACAGGATTGTAAATGAAAGATGGAAAAATGTATTTCCTATTACAATCCATTTGACTGACTTCTTAAAATTAATAACAAAAGGTGGAATTTTAGAAAGCTTGCTCTACCATGGCTCAGTTCAACTCCTCCCGAAGTCATTGGGAAGTATGGACGAAGTTCAGTGGGTTTGTTTTGGTTTGTTTGTTTTTAAGCCTTCTGGCTATACTTTATGGGGTTTTGTTCTGTAATTTGGCTGTAGAAAACAGAATGAAAATTTCCCCTTGTTTTCTGGCTAGCTTGAGTGTCATTTTGGTGCCAAAAAGCATTTAAAAAAAGGCTTAAACTTTTCTTTTCCTTTCCCCTTTTTTTTAAGGGCAGTGTTCTTAAAACAGCGTGTATGAAAGTAGGCACCCAAGTCAGTGTTTGATGCATTGAAATCCGTTGATGACCTAATTGGTTCATTAGGTACTTATGAATTTATTTACCAAAAGTTTGCCCATGTGTGACTTGCTGTCATTTGAAAATCTTCTCCTTTCAAGAGTTTTCACATAAGTTTATGTATATTTATTGGGGATATTGTCATGCTGTCAATTCAGTACTTCAATTTGTTGACTGCAGTTCAGTGACATAAACGAATATTTGCAGTTTTGGTCCTTTGCTTTTAGATGTTGGTATGAGTTAAAAAAGAAGAGCATTATTTTGATTTAGAGTATGATATAATAATACAGAGCAATACAATAATTGTGTATCTTCAATGTTTGTTTGCTAATATAGCCATTTCTCAGGAAGCACTGTCATTGTGGAAACCAGCATAATTTTAATTAATGTTTTACACTATGTGCCTTACAATTAATATTTTAAAAATAGAACATCTGTAATTTGACTTCTTTACCCACCCTAATCATAGTGAAAACTGTGCTCAATGGTAGGATGTTTCATAAAGCCTGGCTAAGTGATAGCAAACATCTACAATCAAATTCTGGGTTTGGGGTATGTGTTTATAACTCCCTGTTGCAAGTGAAGTACCCCATGAAGTTTCTTCTTTACAGACAACACAGATTGTACAACCATGTGTTACATAAACAGGAAATAAAAATGTGCTTCAGTAGGACTTAAATGTTGTGCTGCAAGGCCTAGAATTATCCCTGTCCTAAGTTACACTGCTTTTGAGTATTTTTTCTTGAATTGTAGTTCTTGCAGATGTTTTTTTTAACCCTCTTGGAAGTAATCACAGAATGGTGGAGGCTGGAAGGCACCTCTGGAGATTGCTTAGTCCAACCTCCCTGCTCAAAGCAGGTTGCCCAGGGCCTTGTCCAGCAGGCTTTTGAGTATCTTCAACGACGGAGATGCCACAACCTTTCTGGGCAACCTGTTCCAGGTTTGACCAACCTCACAGTAAAAAAAAAAAAAAAAAAAAAAANGAATTCCCTGTATTTCAGTTTGTGCTCATTGCCTCTTATCCTTCTGCTAGGCACCACTGAGAAGAGCCTGGTTCTGTCTTCATTATTCCTCCTGATCAGGTATGAACCTCACTGTTCACTTATTTAGTCTGTACTTCATCAGTCTGTCAATGGGTATGTTACAGGAGACAGCATCAAAAGCTTTGCAAAAGTCAGGATAAATAACATCCACTTCTCTCTCATCTCAGTGAGATGAGCCAGGTGTCTCATTGCAGAAAGCTATCAGGTTGGTCAGATGTGATTTCTGCCTTCATAAATCCATAATCCAATGACTACTCCCAATCACCTTCTTTTACTGCATATGTTAAGGAAATTGTTCCCAGTTTTATTTGCTCGTCACCTCCGCAGGGCTGGAGGTGAGGCTGACCTGCCTGTAGTTTACTGGATCATGGGACTTTTGCTTTCTTTCAATCCTCAAGAACCTCCGCTGATCCCCATGACCTTTCAAAGATAGTTGAGAGTGTCCTTCTCTTAACATCAGCCAGCTCCCTCAGCACCCATGGATGCATATCCTCAGGACCCACGGGCTTGTGTGAGTCCAGTTTGTTTAAATGTTGCTTAGCTTGATCCTCCTCTGCTGAGGCCAAGTGTTCATTGCTCCAGACTTTCTCACTGGTCGCAGGAGCCTGGGATTTCTGAGAACAGAGTGTTCAAGGAAGAAATAGCTTTTAAATTGACTGCCTTTTTTCTGGTAGTAGTCTGTCCCTTCAGCTATCAGAGATACACTTAATGTGCTTTAAATGCAAACCAGTTCTTTGCAGAATGTGTGTATTAAGTAGATTTAAAGTTTGTTGGTAGACCTATATTTAAAGCTAAATTATTGATGTATTTCCATGATTACACTGAAAAAGAAAAATTCTAGTGCACAAAGGAGTATGAATCTACCGAAAACGTGAATTTTTTTCTTTGTGCTTCCCGCCTGTGTTGGCCTGGCTGGTGCTGGCTGCGCAGAGATATGTAACAGGAGTGACTACAGGCAGTGCAGGGATTTCAGAGATGGTTTTAATGTGTCAGAACAACAAGGTGGATTAGTTTGCAGTCACGTTCATGTTGCCATCGAGAGCTGTCATCTGTGCCTGAGCAAGGTTGTTTTAAGCTTGCAGGGCTGTAACAGTCCCAATTTACAAGCGTTTCTGTGCAGTCGTCAAATGGGGAAACAGAGGGAAGAAAAAAAAGTGAAGATGCTGGTTGCAGCTCAGCAGGAACCTGACAGCTCCTGAGCTCAACAGGACCGGGGCACCAGGAGCTGCTGCCTTGCAGGGTACAGATGCGGCTGTTGGTGGGGGCAGGTTCCTGGCTCCCAGCTTCTTCCAAGCTCCAAGGCCAGCAGCAGCTTGGGAATCCCACCGCTTACAGGGGTGTAAAGCACAGATTGTCCTTCTCCTGCTGAGCATGTGCTGCCAGTGGGGAGTATAGGTTAGTCAGCCCCGTCCTCCAGAGAGAAACTGGACACCCCCACTGAGTGGAGTCAGAGCTGAGGAGCCACCCATTTTTGGCAGTGTTCATCTACTCTTCCAGCATGGCTCCGCCAGCTTTAAGTTAATAATGACTTTTAAAAAGCCTTTCAGTTTCTTAGGGTTCCTTAAACAGCCAGTGGCTCTCAGCGGGTTGCGCAGCAGTGAGGACTCAGCCTAGCATCACGTGAAGATCTGCCAGGGTTGCTCCTCATCCTGCACGCAAGTGAGAATGGCTCTGGGTGGGAACCGTGGCGCTGCCTCAAATCTAGTGGGAGACTGTGGATGTTGCAGTAATTATTCCCAAGAGTAGCTGTGCCATCTTTTGGGCTGCTTTCTGCTGGCACTGTAACACAAAAAGGGTTGCTTATTTTCCTTAGTATATCTTCTGTTGTTAACACATCTTGCTAAGTCAGGGTTGCAATGTGTGTGTCTTGTTCATGGTAGACCATTCATGGTAGACCATTCATAATGTACCCCGTATTAGGTGTCTTGTCTTACAAACACATCATATAATCTCACCACAACCATCTGAGCTTGTGCTTCAGATCATTACTAAGATCCTGGGTGCAGGCCCCACCAAGCAGCATCCAATGGGGCCACTTTGTTCACCTGTTCTTAAGGGGCTGTAACCATTAGTGCACTGAAGAAGAAGCTTCTCTTCATTTAGAAGAGAGCTGGCTGAAAGCTCCAGGTGGAAGAACTGCTGAAGAAAAAATACCATCTTTTTAGTAAGACAGATAAATGCTGATGTTATTTAAATTTTGTGTTTTGATTGAAATTTTTCATATTGTATAATTTTTTATACAAATGGTTTTCTCTCTCAGGGGTTTTAAAAGCTCTTTTAAAGTTTTTAAAAAGTCGTATTTTATAAAAATGACTTTCATAAAATTCAATAAGAAAACATGTATGTTCCAATAACATTAAAAAATCCATTAAATGCTATGAAAAACGCACCAGAAATAAGAAGTGACTTAACTGAAAGAATGCCACTGTAAAGGGAAAGATGTGAAATTATTTTTTTCTCTGTTTTTCTTCACTCACCATCTAATTTTGAGCCATGGGCACATTTTAATGAGTAAAGGTAGAATGTAGAATTTTACCTTGGTAATATTGTAATAACTTTAAATAAAATAATTATTAGCATGTTATAAATCGGCTATTTTTTCTCTCATCTTACTACTAACACTGATTCTAAGAGAAGGCTAGTATTTCTTTTGTTATAAATAAATGATTGTCATATTAAGGCAGCTGTTAAAATCACTGATAGAGAACTAATCACTCATTCTTAACAAAGTTGTTTGTGCAACCATAAAAGTAACTTCATAATATGAAATGATGGTCCGGTGGGTTAATATTGTACATGAAGTTGTAAGACACCTCTAGGGCTGATGGTTGACTTTCCCGCTTCTCCCTATTTGCAGAGTGTTTGCATCTGCCAAAGTACATTTCAGTGTTGCAACTTCCAAGAATTTTAGAATGGTTATTTGCAAGATGACAGGGGGTTTTTTGGTGGAAAGAGAAAGGAGAAGTTGTATATCCCAATGAAAAGGAAAGCAAGTGAAGTGACCCATCATCATAGCTTTTTAGGACTTGTTGAGACTTGTGCCCTGAGTAGCCACGTGCTTGCCAGCACGCAAGTCTCCTGGCTTGCCATAGAGCAGTTGTGCCATGGCCACTAGCAGACGCTCTCCACATCTTCTGTGGTGGCTTTGAAGGTCAGGAGACTACCTTGATTTACCTCTTCACACTCAGCGCAGGCACAAAGCTGAGGTCTGCGGCAGCCCTGTTGATGAGGGCACGTGTCCACAATGGTGACAATATGGGGGGACTATCAATGCCATGGCTATGAGCATCTCCCTTCTGTGCTCTGGGGAGACACTTTTGAGCACAGAGCACTGTGAGAGCCCTGGTGCTGCAGTAACACGTGGCTATTGCCATGTGAACACTGGCTGCTTTCAAATTCAGCTCATCTATCATGGGTCAGCTTGAAAATTGGTTGACAGCACTGTGCTGACTGAGGTTTAATACTAGGCTGTTCCTCAGGCGGGCAAAGGTTGCAAGGTTTGAAGTGCAGGTATGCAAGGATGGGCTCCTCTTTGCAGGTGGAGATGGAAAATATGACATATTTGGGATGCAGGCAAACTTTCCCTGGACCAGAACATGAGTGGCACTGAAAGCATGTATGGCATCACTGCGCTGTGAGAGCTTAGTTCATTTTATTGTACGTGAGCTGGTCTGTTAACTTCACTGTCCAGTAAGGGAGGGCAGGGTGGACCTGGAGTGTACCTTGGCTGACTGAAAGCAAGAAGGGAAGGAGTCAGGAGTGCGGGAGGTGCTCAGATGTGAACCAGCCTACGGAGGTGGGACTAGCGTTGCTGCAGCACTGTGGCACTGCATCTATGGCAACTAAGGGAAGGAGAATGAGCAATGTAATGTCTCCTGTGATGGGGAGCGTGAAGAAAAAGAGATTTGAAAATGCTGCTCTCAAGTGATATGGTTTGCTTTACTATTTGTTTTGCCATTCTTCATAGTGTGTGGAGTGGGACTTGATAATGGTGGTGTATAGCCTATTTGGACTTCTTTGGTTGTCCTGAACTGTTGACTTGTATTCAGATGTGGGATTTGAATGCGTAAAAGAGGTAAAAGTGCCTTCGAAATTAATTTGTTCTTAAAAAGAGGGAGAGGAGGGGGGCAATTAGCAGGATGCTTTTCATTACTCTCAGTGGAAATGTGTAGTAGATACAGGGTAAAACTATACCACTGTACGGGTCATTTACTGTATCAGTGCATCTCTTTCTGCCATATTAGTCAGTGGGAAGCTGATGCTGCTGGTTGTGGGTCGATTTGTGGCCTGTTATGTAGCTCCCGATTGTATAATTTATAAAACTTGCTAATGCTTGGCAATTTCGCTGGGCTCCAGGTTGTAAAGGGTTCACCCATCGGCTCGTGAGCCAGCGTGGTCTCTCACGTGAAACTCCCGCGTCTGGCTTCATCGTGAGAGCACAGGCGTGACAGCAGTTTCTGGTTCTCGTTCTTCTTTCCTCTTCCTGCAATTGCACAGGCTTTTCTGACAGCCTTGAACGTTCCTGTAGGTATCGCCATTCTTCTACCCCCTGTCTTTTTGTCCTTGAATTAGTAGTCCTACCAGTGAGAGAGAGACTTTCTTTGTAGCTGGGCCATCTCTGTAAAGAGGCCCTAAATCCTAATGTTTGTTTCTGACAGAGAAAAAAAAGGCAGGTGAGTGGCTTTGAATTCGTATGCTTTTATTTGGGGAAAAAAAGAAAAAAAAGGATCAAGCAAGTGGAAAAAAAAAGCCAACAGGTAAAAATAAGTCTTAATTTCAAAATAATTACCTTTTTTTATTTTCTCTGCCATGATATTTCATTGCTTCTCCATTTCTTTTTTTGGAAGGAATTGTTTCAGGAGAGGAAATAGTAGTCTTGTTTTACGTACTACCTACTACCACCCAGACCATTTTGGGGCAGTGTATGGACACAAGTGACACGTGCTGGCAAACAAAGCCACCATCATAGTTATGCTCAACACACCTCACCGAGAGTAGCTGCTGTTTTGGGAACCAGAGGAGAAGGAGAGTGTACGCGTGCCATGAGCTGGGGACAGATTCCCTTTGCTCCAACGTGACTTTCATACATCTTGTTAGAAATGAGTGGGTTAGTGATCGAGCAGGGATTGCAGGTCACACAGCGGGGCTTGGCATACCAAAGAAAACCTGAGGTCACATGGGCTCTTGTACTGAGTGAGAAAATTCAGCTTTATGGCTCTCTTGGAATCAGACTGAAATGAGACTGGTAGTAAACAGCTTCTGTGCTAATAGCAGGGTGCCTTAGCGTGCAGGTGGTTTGGAACAGACGCAAGTGCCTTTAAGCATTGGTTTATGGTGTTGTGCATTTCAGACTGAAAAATGGCCACGAGCTTTATTACTTTAATATTAACGCTTTTTCATTACTCTCTTTCTCCCCACCTCCTGCAAACTGCTGCATTCATCCATTATAAAGTGGCTCACTCTTTTTTCCCCTTGCCTGCCGTTTTTCACAGCGTGAGGAGGGAGAGGCAGGTGGGTGGCAGGAGGGACAGCTGAGGACATAATGGCACTGCATCTGTTGCCAAACGAAGCCAAAGCCCAGGCTGCTGCCGGATAACCTGTTGAGGTAACTCGCAAAGCCCTCAACGATAAATGCATCCCTCCTGCCGTGGCTGCCGCTTGATAGTCGCCTGTGAGGGGACTGCACCTCTTAGGAGGGCTTCTCCCATTAGGGTTTTCCATCCTCCCTCCTTCTCCTTGATGGTGGGGGCTTTGCAGCACAGGTGTTGGTATCCATCCCTTCCCAATGCTTGCGATCAGGTATTTCCACCACGTTTGCCACTGAGGGCTGTGTGCCAGGATGTTTTAAAATTGGGAAACAAGTAGTAGTGATTCACAGGACTGAATTTGCCCTGCTTCCCCCTGCAATTTGGAAAAATGGTGTAAAAATTTTTTTTTCAAAATCCTATTCTTATATTTTCTTTCCTATTCTAAATATGTCAAGTTAAGTTTATCTCGGTGCCAGTACCAACTATAACCAGAGCTAAATTAGCCCTCCTGTTAGCTCTGCTTGGTTTTCACTTTTCAAGAAGCCTTAGTAAAATAAATCATGTCCCACTGGTCTTTAAATTTCATTATCATGACCTAACCTAGTTTGCTATAAATTATTTCTACCTGAGCTTCTTCGGCTGTGAACTTGCAGCCTCCAGTGTCTTGCTCATTGGATCATTGCCCAGCTAATCAAGATTTTTTTTCTTCACAACTCCTGCTTTTTGTATCAGCTAGCTCCGCCAAAGTCAACTTGGCTGTATAACCTCCATGGGGACACACAAAGAGCTGAGGTATTCTTGTCTTTAAAATAAGGGGTTTATTGAACTGAGTTTTGGTCTCTTCCTGTTGTGCTCTAGTGCTGCTAATAAAGACCTCTTTTCCCTTAGAATAAATGTGACCTCAGTGGTTCTCATCTTGGAGACAGCCATTGCAACACTTTCTTTTGGCTCTTCCTTTCTTTTCTTCTCTCCTTGGGAAGAATGACTGACTGAGTGGAAAATCTCTGCTCACTTAGTATCGAGCAGCTGTGCCTTGTTTTTGTTTTTTAGCACAGCTAGATTTCATGTCTGATAAAGACTGGTGTTTATTTCCACTGAGAAATGCCAATCCATTTTTTTTTCTTTAGAGCTGCTCCTATTATTTAGCAAATGTTGATAAACAACTTTTATTTCAGCCCCCTGAACACTGAAGACTCGCCTCTCACCAAGCTGCTGAGTTGCAACCAGGCTAAATATTTTTGCTGAGTAAGGGTCAGAGAACCCTTAAAGGTTTTCAGCCTTGTACATGAAGTTGTAATAACAACTTGCCATGATCATATGTCCTCAGAAGAGAAACTTATACAGTGAGCTTTTCATGACTTTGGAAAAATACTGCATGGTTTAAAAAAAACCCCAAGGATTTTACCTGACTTCCTGGGAAGCCTTGGGGATGCTCCAGAGCAGTCATTTCAAAACGAAAACATGCTGATTGTTGCTTAGGTGGAACACATGTAATTTGCAAAGTCTTTTAATGGCAGCTGAGGGCCTGATGTAACTCACCACCACATTAAAAAATAGTTGTTTTTTCTAACTCTCATTTGGAGACAAGTGGTAACATGCAACCGTTTATGATGAGCAATCTAACGTTATCTTTCAACATAGCCTTTCTTTTGAAAATGAACACTCTTGCTTGGTGTCTAGATCCTGGTGGAGCAGATATCTCTGCTAGAGTAGTTTAACTATTATGGTGGATGTTGACGGAATTGAGTTTTCTGGGTGCATTCAGACTCCGCTGAAGGCATCCTGTTACCTCCTGGTACAGAATGGTACAAGAACAGCAGGTACAAAAGGTACTGCCTTGGGCACACAGCAGTCTCCTCAGTTCTGACATGCTTCGGTCTGACCTAAATTATTGGGCTCAATATGAGGTTTACTGGTAAAACGACACGTCATGTGATAGGCAGGGGGTCAGATTAGATGATCTAATGGCTCCATCTGGCCTTAAACTCTTAATTAGGGAAATGCTGCCAGCGCAAGATGGCATTGAAGCTTTCCGCTGCTAGATTTCGCTTGCTTGGGAGATCCTCAGCTGAAGCAGAGCTGCAGAGGTTGTACGTGGGCTAGTCTCTTCCTCAGCCTCTAATGCCAGTAGCAGCCAGCAGAGCTAAAAGCAAATCCTGATGGGAAAGTGCTAGTCTTGCTTTGAGGGAAGTGCAAGAGCCCTGTGTCTAACTCTTCCAGACTGTCACACGTTCAGCTTTTAGAGCTAGAATGATACCTAAATATAGAAATAAAATCTATTATTAGCCCAGCGCTATGGCATTCCTTGAAAGAAAAAAGATAAGTTTCTCTGGCAAGCTGATGCAAAAGAAATTACAGTTATTTGAAGCTGCTCGTGGATTAAAATATTAAAAGTGGGGATGTGGTTTTAGTGGTGGGCGTTTTGATACAGTAGAGGTTTATGATACCTTTGCTTGGCACCTTTGGTGCAGAAATGGGAAGTACAGATGTGTGTGGTGTTGTAGATGTGCTCTTCGCTCTCTCAGCTATGCAAGTGGCAGTGTGCAGGTTTAATAACCATTGACCCAGCAAAACCAGCATCACTGATCAATCAGTTTCTTTGGCAAGCCCAAATGGCTTGTAGTTAACTCAGTGTGTCACTTGATTCCACAAGGTCACTGGAATGCCTTCTTAAAGTTGCTTAATTGCTTATTGATCTCATAATTATTCCATGCTTGCTGTCTCTTTCGCTATTCTCTGAAATGTGTTGATACGTCACAATTTTAATTTCTTTAATAGAAGATTGTAGTTTTGTGGGGTTGAGTATTCACTTTTAAGTTTAGAGTTTTTAATAGGGAGTTTCAAACTTTATTGGTTTCCTTTATATACAAATGTTACACATTTTATTTTTCTTGCATTTTTCTAAATCAGATACTCTAGTTCTGCATGCCTCTTAAAGGTCCTGGTACAATACAACTAGCATATTTCAAAGCACGAGGAGCTGAATTAATAACTGCTGAGGTACTCTATTCTAAAGTGCTGTCCCCTATTGCTAATTTAGCTTGTGTTTTTTCCCCGCCTTTCGGATCTTTTCAGACAGAGTAATTGCTCTGGAAGTATGTTCTTTTTCTTTGTGGTCTCATCTTGTGGATATTAATCAGATTGTTTCATTTTGGTAGTAGCTTCTACTGCCCTGGCTTCTCCCCTGGCAAATTCCTTGTGCCAAAGAGTGTTGCTCTGTGTTTATGTCACTGGGCGGTTGTGCGTGGAGAGAAGCAGCCTTGGTGTCCTCTGGTGTAAGACAACAGGGTAATCTAGATCCCAAGTGAAAGCAAGAGTATGTGAAAGTAGGTGCTGAACTGCCACTGCGGCACTGCCGCTGCTCACATCTGGATTTCCTTTTGAGGTGTCTAACCCAAGAGATGGTCACATCTGTGGTGACCTGTCGCGGTCCTGGGAACCTGCTCTGTGGCAGAGGGTCAGCTGGAAGAAGCAACTTTCAGTCATGCTCTGCTTCATTCTCCTCCTCCCTTCCCTGTCTTACTTTGGAGTCTGTAACGCATCGTATTTCTTCTAGGACTCCCTAGTGCCCGGGTATCTGCTGCCAGCAGCTGTCTTGCTGGCTGCTTTGTGCAATTGTCAACTTTACAAAGCCGCTAGCATGTTCCTTGCTGAATGGTCCCTTCAGGTTTGCATGCTTATTTCTGCCTTGCTGACTTTATTATCAGCACAGCTTCTCCAACCTAGTTACAACTTCTCTCTTCCCACGGCCTACTAAGTTGCAGGAACATATGGATGAACCTCAAACAAGCTTGAAGATAACAGTATGCAGAACCAACTAAGCACCCTTAAAAGTGGAAGAAAGGTCTCTGGATGGTCTGAATCTTGCTTATCTTTGCAAGGAGGTACCTTAAAGGCCTATTAATTTCTGATAACATAGTTTTTGTTACCAGGGGTTAGATTTACACTTTGCAAAATAAGAATGAGATTTTCAATTGGACAAGGACACCATCTGCAGTCAGCAGATGCAGTTATCAAGATTAAATTGCAGGACTTGTCACTGATTATGCTGGTAATCATTGAGGTGATCAGTGAAATTATCTTGAGATCAAGACAACATTTTCTTTGATATGGTACTGGAGAATTAAGTTGAAGGAGCATCCATCATTAGCTACTGGGTAGAGTCAGGGTATGGCTCAAACCAAGCACTTGCCCTTTTCACTTTGATCACATTATTTTATAATATGGGAGGAAAATACATGGGCAAATATTGTGAAATTGACCTTTTATGTTGAAAACATTTTCCATTGGATTCTATCAGATTTATTGAAAACCTGCTGCCTTGCCTAATCGTGAAAGGCTCCTAGGCATTCAGTTCATAACCAGACTTTAGAACAGACTTTAGTCTGGGTCTCTTTACCCAAGGAAGACAAAGTATTTCCACTTCAGGTTATTTTAAGCTTTCAAAGTATATTTTTTTTCTAGTATAGATCATATGGAGGATTGACTCAGCTGCTGCTGGAAAGGGTTTTCTTGCCAAACAGAATGGTTGTTGATGTTGTCACAGAAAATGTGACTGAGACTCGGTAGAGTATAATCCCAAACTCTAAAAATGTTTTTGACTCTACTGCACACTAATAATTAATCTAGAAACAAATGATACGGCTTTGGAGAACTCTTTACAGACAGTCATTTGTCTGTGGTGGAGCATTTCCCTTTGGCATCCGTAATACGGTTCTTCATGTTCTTATATAGTGGTAAAAAATTCGTTCTGCAGATATGTTTGCTGAGCAAACCTTAAGCCTTTGTTCGTTCTTCTATAGATTGTCAAGTCAATTTCTTGCAAATTCAGTGGTAAATTATGTTTAGCAGATGATGGTATTTATCTTATATCTTATGCCTTTCATTTTTAACTTACTTCATGTTGCCACTAGATATGCACTGTAAGTGTATGTAATGTTTTGTTTCCTTTTTCAAATGGCATATATACGCATACAAAATGTTGTTTATATTTCCCAGCAGCGTATATGTATATTGCTCAGGGAAGGGACGGGAGCCTTTTGTAGTCTAAGTCATATGAAGAGGATGCAGGAGATAACTGGGAAAAGTAGGCAGCACTGAACATCTTCTAAAAAGCAAGTGGTGGTGACAGTGGAAGAGTAAAACTGTATTCAGTCTTTGTTAGAGCTTGAAAGAAGGATGTCTAAGAGCATCCGCGACAGCTGTTTCTTTACTTTCCATCAAGCATATGAAATGTTATTCCAAGAAATGTGTTGCCACAGAAGATTTCCAAGAGCAAAGCATCATAGGAAAGATAGGAGATAATTGGTAATATTTTTCTGTCATTGATCTGTTATTATATCTGCTAAGCTTCACACAATTATTTATCAGCTGAGAGTTATAAAGTAATTCCTGACTTGAGATGAAAAGGGAGAAAAGTCAAATACATTTTTTAACATGAACCGAACCCATCAGTCTTAAAGTGCTGATTCATTTGCCCACACAGTATAATTAGGTAAGCTGTTGATCTGTAATAAGGAGTGATACATTCAGTGATCTCTCAATCAGAAAGTAATTACAGCTTAAAATGTTCATTTGTCTCTCCTCAACCTTTTTATTACTCCATGACTGTTAAGAGAGGGTACTCATAGCTTAAGATCTGTAAACTTTTACCTGCACAGTTTGCTTCTGCAGCTGGAAGTGGTTTGCCATGAGCAGTTGTTAGAAGGATGTCTATACTGGAAGGTTTTTGGGAACAAAATGTTGACTGGCATTCTGAGTCCTATCTTAGGGAAGAATATTATAGTTTGAGTGCATTTGGTGTTTCATTAGATAATGAATCCATTATGTAATTGGAGTTCAGGCTCACACTGATTAATCATGACATTTAAATTATTCATTGAATCAGTGATCTTTTGCACCCCTTTTTTCCCACCTCATTTGCTGTTGGCTTCTATTAATTTCTCTTCTTACTGGTTTAGGATTCCAGCTTGCCGTGTTCTGAGATCCTGAAAGTCTTCCACTGCTGGAGACTTGATCTGGGAATTTAAATCACCTGGCACCTTCCAGGTGGCTCTTGGCATCTCTCTGGTTTGGTGCTTCATACCATTTTAACTGCCTACCTTCAAGGTGGCTGTGCTGTGAGCAGCCAGGCAGCTGCACTGCGTTTGAGGAGTGCCAGGGAGAGATGCATGAAAGACAGAGGTTGCCAGCACCCTGGGTCCCAAGGCTCGAGACCAGATTCTTGTTTCATCTGCTAAATTGAATTTCCTGATGGTGTCCCGGAGCCACAGAGAAGGTCGAGTTGCCCAACTCGGTGTCTGTCTGTGCAGCTAGTGAGATTGCCCTTAGCTGCAGCGTGCCACGGTGTCTTCCCCGCTGACAGTACACAGGTGATGTTTTCTTAAAGGATTGTATTTGTCTGGAGGAATTCACTTTGTACCCATGAAATTTGTTGTTCTGTAGTGCGCAGACAGCACAGAGATCAGAAGCGGCTGCTGTGTTCTCCTTCGGGTCCTGCTGCTTCCACTCAGCTCCAGCTCGCAGGCATCCTTACTTTCTGGATCGGTACCCACTCAGTCAGTCACGTTGCTGTGGTGTAGTTTTATCGTATGTCCATAGGGAAGTGAACAAAAATTCTCAGCTGCTCACAAACACAGGTCTACAGGACAACCCAACGTGTAGCTTACTGGAAGGTCTGTACTAACCAGTAGTGTAAGATTGATTAAGGATAGGATGTATGGAAATAGTTCTTCCCATGGATATCTTCCCTGTTTCGATTCTTTGTAAATATGCCATCTGCAGTTATTTGGGAGTAGTGGTGGCAAATCTCTTTCTTTGGTTCAGGTAAAATTGCCCTGTCCTCAGTCCTTTAGCAAACTGGACTATTTGAGTGGGCTAATCACCTGTGAATTTTAGCCTTTAGTCTCCAGCTTACGGCTGTCTTGTCAATACTAATTACAAGTGATGTTTTAGAGATAAGCTAGTGTATGGCGTTTTATGACAATATTAATGGCAAAAAAAAAAGAGTACAAAGACATAAAATAGCGCTTTATGGATGTGGAGAGTAAGGCAAGTCTGTGTGTGTGCTGTAACAAACAGTCTGGCATTACAGGAAGAAGAGTTCAAGAAAAACAATCCATTAAAAAGAGGAGTATTTTCTATTTCAGTGTGTAATTTGCTGAACGTGATTTAAAACAAAAGTATTCAAAGTTAAGACCTATTTTAATAGAGAATAGGAGACTAAATTTATCAATGAACATCTTTTCTATATACCAACATAGTCAATGTCTTAAAGAGAGGGAAAAAAAAATTATAATAATGTCAGGTCTTCCAAAACTATAAAACATCTCAGTAATTGTCTAGAAAGTCAGATAAAACAATGATGTTTTTACAGTGTTCCCTTTTAATGGATTTTTAGTTATAAAATTTTAATATTTATTCAAAGTGCAAGTGTGCTCTAAAGGATGTCTAAAAAAAGAGCCCTGTAGGAGTCTTTATTTCCTGGGCTTTTCTAATTCCGTATCAAACTTCCGCTGTTTGCACGCAAGAAGGTTGTTACTCTGAAGGTTAGGAGTTTACTTAGGCTGGGCTTGAAAAGTGAAGCTGTTTTTTTAGGGCTCTCTTGCAGGTTTACTGGGTGCGCAGCTGAAGCTGAGCATTTCATTTGAAGACAGTAGAGCTGCACACACAAATATGAGCAGTTTATAGATTCATATGTGAGTTGTATGGGTTGTATGTGAGCAGTATATGTGCAGTCCATCTACGGTGTGGAGGGCCAGCAGTTGCTCACAGGGACACCTTTGGTACTAACTGAAAAAACAGTGATGTTCGTGGTGGACTCTGTGATCCCAAGGAGTGTGGAGCACTGCGGTGCCTTTTGGGATCTGTTTTCAAATGAGGGCTTCTCCAGGTACTATGCCTGAAGTTAGTAGCAAGGTCATTCAAGTTTTCCGGCTGTACATCATCAGAAGCGTGGTATGGCTGGGCAGGTGAATTGTGCACCAGACCCTACAATCCACATTCTTGGGAAGCTGGGTTGTACGTAATTTTTACCAGTTTTTCTGGAAGTCGAAAAGTGACAGACCAGACAGATTGAGTGCAATCATGATGCAGCCAACAGGCCACCCCCTGTGGTTGATCTGTTGACTTCCTCCTTTTGCCTCTTCCCATTCTTGCTTTCTCATTTGAGCACGTAAGCTACAGTATCAAGAAATTCCTCTCTAATCATGGCACCTTCAGTAACCACAAACGCAAACTGTGCGTGCAGATGCTGAGCATCTCTAGTTAGCTGTGACCCCTTTGACATTGCTGGAGTAATGGATGCAGTGTTTTTCATCAGGGGAACCAGCTTTGAAGACAAGAAGAGACATTATTCTAGTACCCTACGTTATTGATGTATCTAGTACCTTACATTATTGAGTTGCTATCACTGAATTTCCTTCACAGTGAGACGTGTGTGCCATGCAGCTCTCTTCGCACACGACAAGAGGATGGTGTAGTTGTTCAGATGCCAGTGAAGACATAATTTAGCTTATGGAATCTGCACAGATGATTGTGCATGAGATGGAAATGCCACTTGGCATGAGACATCAGCAGTGAAAACCCTTTGTAGCCAGACTTTCTGACCCTAGAAGCCACATAAAAATCCGTAGGTGGCTGACAGCTATGCTCTCACTTTCATACTGTGCCCCCAGACTTGACTCCACAAGCTTGCCTTGCTCCTGTGCCCTCACTGCTTTCCCCAGGATCCCAGTGCTACTGCAGTTGCCCTTAACATCACTTTTGCTTTTTCGACACCACTGCAGTCCCTCTTCATCTGCTGGGCACGTTGCATACTTCTGCCTTTTGGTTTTTTGTAACTCATTTTGTGCCATGGCTTTGTAGTCCCGTGCAATCTCTGAACCTGACCAGGGGATAAAAACTTCTTGTACAGCTGGGACTGTACTCTGCCCATTGACAGTGCTGCACTCTTCAGTTCCTGGGGTTGGGCTCCAAGGGGGCAGATGCAGCTGACTGGCCTGATCAGTTATCTATCAGATACCTGTGATCAACCCATCAGCCCCTGGAGTGGGAAGAGGGAAGAGGGAGCATAGTGGGTAGGGACAGGGACATGATGGGAAGAAGCATGCCTCCTGTGCTCAAAAGAGGACCGTGCTTCAGCTGCAGCTTGATGCCATAGCACCTTCTGTCTTTTTTCTCATCATCCCATGACATCACATCCCGAAGAAAGAGCATCTTCCAAAACACCAGCAATATTTATCCAGTTGTTATTGCTAGAAGAGGACATTCTGCCCAGTGCCTGTGGTGGTTGCCTTAGGGAACCAAAATGGATTTTAGGGTCATACCTTTCTTCATTTTCCTATTTCTGCTTGTTTGTGAATGATAACAACGACAACAAAAATTAAAAATCCTCCCCTGTCTCTTATCACTGAAGAGTCCTTATGATCTGTGATCCAGCAAGGCCAATGTGGTACTGACTGCAGAGAGCTGCTGCTGAGTCTTTCCGTCAGTGTTTGACAAGGAAGACAAGTGATGATGCTGTGTGTGAGTCTGGGGGTCTTAGGCTGGCGTGGACCTGTGCGGTATTGTTCTACAGACTTTATTTGTGCCCCTCATTGCTGTGATTTAGGAGAGAAATCATCCCATCAAGACGTTTATAGTAAATACATCATGTCACGGTCTTGTCTTTATCATGTGAGACCTTGCTTGCTGAATAACCATCAGGAAAAGGGTCACATTTTTGATCCCTCCTCAACAGAAATGTTTAGGAATTCATCTGAAAATGTCTGAGAATTCAGGTGAAATTCGAAGTAGAAGCATTGTGATATTGGAGCAAGTTAACAAAGATATTTGGCTGTCACAGGTAATTTTTGTAGTGCTGGAGAGTAATCTTTGAAGCACCCTATTGAAATCTAGATACACAACGTATGGAGAAGGTATCTGATGAACAAGCAGGGAGTGAGTCTCTCTCTCTCATTTGGAAGATAAAAATTTCCAGGAAGAGTGTCATCAACAAGGGACTCTCCACTGACTTCATCTTGGTGGAGGTGCAAGGCGATCTGGACAGTTGAAGGTGTCTTGTGTAGGCAGGATACCTCTTAAGGCTGATTTTGGTCTCTGCTTTTGAGTCCTCAGCAGTGGCTGGCCTTCAAGTGCAAGGGACTGGAAGCTGCTCCACTCTGACTTTTTATGGGGGCAGAGGCAATGTGGAGGGCCAGTGATGAACTACTCACACACATGTGAGCACTTGGGTAACGACTGAAGAGCTGCCATGTGGACTCTGAAAGTCTCTACACTGTAGTAGAAACCACTTTTATTTCCCATTGCCCTTCTCTTTCGTTAAGTCTGTTGAATCAGACATCTTTAACTATATATGTGATTGATTCTTTTTTTATGCATCTTTTGTTGTCTTAGCATTGTCCAAAACAACAAAAACTCTCAGTCTGTTTCACAGTGTCACTTCTATGCTGTTCTGTATGATGGCTGTACAATTTCCTATACTCCTGTATCTTGCTCTGAGGACACAGCAGCATAAGTTAATATTGAAAGTAGTCTTGTCATGGACTTTCTATGTGACTTGGCTAAGTCTGCAGGCCCGAATTTCCAGGTGGGTAGTTGGAGGCACTAATGCTTCTTTACATCACTCATTTCTTGTTGGGAGGAGTTATTAATCAAATACCTAATTTAGTAATATTGCATTCAGGTGCTAACATACAGTCTCTGCACCTTGCTTGCTGGAAAGGCAAACGTCTGCAAGTACCTGACACCTGAAGCTCAGTAGAAATCTGACCGTGTACTAAAAGCAAATGTGCTTTCCTTGAGGATTTCAGGTTTTGTACATTTTCCTACACTGTTGGATGTTTGTACTGAGTGAATGGTCTTGAGGGAGCATGAGAAGAGGAAAGCTTGAAAACCAGTTTAAATTGCAAGACTGTAAAGAATTATTTTGTGTGATCTTCCTTCTGTAGTTTTATTGCCCTGCAATATTTCACTTGTATGTTAGGTTTTCTATGTTTGTACTTGTATTTTGAAAATGTACACAAAATGTCTTTTTATACCATGCTGTTACCGGTGCTTATAGTATTGCTGTCATTTCCCTGTGCCTTCATTTACTTTTTATTTTTCTTTTTTTTCTTTATTTGCAGATTTCTAATTAATTCATGTATTTGTTTTAATTCTATGTCTTCCATCCCTTTCTCTATAGTCTTCAGTGTTTCTGTCTGGTGTATATCTCTTGTCTTTATTCCAACTTCGTTACCACCTTCTTTATTTATTGTGTTCCAAGCAGAGAAAATTAGATGCTCAAGAAACCAAAAATCTTCCTTTTGGCATTACAAATGTGCAGATCCTAGTTCTCTTTTTTCTTGTTGCAGTCACTAGGATTCCTGTGAGTCAAGAAAGTCCTTGCTGTAAGTTTGTTGGTGAAACCCAAACCTCGGATATCCCTTGGATCAGATATTCTGATTATGGAAGGAAACAAAGCTCTGTTTCCCCTGACTGATGCTCAGTCCCGTTGGGTTGTTTCTAGTTAATTCACTGAGAATTTGCTGAGCTTTATTCTTGCTCAGCTGAGTTTTGTTGACTGGGTTGTTAATTACAGGTATAAACTTGTATTTGCTCTTTCTAACAACTTAAAACATCATGAGTTTTTCTCCCTCTTTATCCATTTACTTAGTTATCTCTTTTGAAGAGGCATTGCCTCATTAAACACTCTCCTGCTTAGTCTGTAATGATCCTACTTCTTCCACTCTAAACACATTAAAGAAAAAGAGCTTCATTTGTCTTCAGTGGGATAAAGATGTTCCACATTATCTTTGGTGTGTGGGGCCTTTTTGACGCATGATCTTTGGTGGCATAGCTGCACTGTGGAGGACTCAGCAGGATCCATGGTGTAATTCCAGGTTGGCAGGGGGTTTTTTAGCCTGTAATGAAGCAAATATGATATTTAATCATCATACTTTGGTGAGAACAGTGTGATTTTTATGCTTCTACAAAATTAAGCATCTATTTCAGCTCTTTGCTCTTTCACCCCAGTCCATTCCTGTGGTGGGACTCCAGTATCGTTGGTGGAAAGCCACTGCGTACGAGTGGTCAGTGATGAGATGCTTATTCTGTGATGATGAGCTGGACCACTCATCTGCTCTTTTGGTGCAGCACAGTAGCGAGACCACGTAAACATGAGGGGAAGAGAAAATAGGTGGATGCTTTTCCAGGGGACGGGCCTTCTTGCGGCAGCACCCAGGACTGCGGGAGGGAGGAGCAGATTGCCAGCTCGGAGCTGCCAGGGGGAGCAGCTGCCAGCTCCAGCTTGGCCTCCGAATGGGCTGCACATTTTAGCAAGTACTTAGCACTTTTGGGCAGGCTGGGAAAAAACAACTTCTGTAACTTGTCTCCTGTAGCAGATTTCTGTCTGATCTGAAGACCAAGCACTGCAGTGACCAAAGGGCCGCAGGGAGAAATGGCAAGGATGCACCCGGTGCAATGGGCTTCTTTCACGTAAACGCTGTTTCTTCCACAGCGGTCCTGCAGGACTCCCTGTTGATTGTGGAGGTGCTGCCTCACCTCCATTTCCTCACAGGGAGCTTTTCGGTGCTCTGCTGACTTCCCTTCTTAATGGTTCACATTTCCAGGGTTAACTTCACAATTTCTCATTGCTAACCATTTCCTTCCTTTTTAATTTTAGAGTAGAAGATTTCTGCGTTATGGAGTCCAAGTGTAAACTTTCTGTTTAGGTTCCTGGGCCTCTCTCTTGATCAATATAAGTTGAAGAGTAGTGGTGATACACTACTACTCTTTGCAGTAGTTGCAGTGAGAGTGTGCTGAGCTTTTGCTATTCCCGAGCCATAGCAATGGAGTAATCACACATAATGTACATGTTATTAAGATGTTTTGGGTTTTTTCTGTGGGTTTGCTGACATACTAAGCCTCAGCAAATGGGTTAAATAAAACTTGGGCTATGGGGTTGAAATACTGCATGACACATCTGATGCATATTACCATGATGTGCCAGAAACTGCAGTTAGTATGCGAGTTCTGCAGGCGAAAATGATTGCAATGCAGTTTCATCTTTTTCCTGTAAAATCACACATATCCTTCCTGCAGGGATTTTGTTGTTCAGTGGACTACACTGTGGATTCAGAAAAAAAAATTCATTTATATGTAAATACAACATGAAGGCTGCAAAAGGGACCCAAGCTGCTGCAAAGACAGAGGGCATGTACGTTAAAACAAATGTACCTGTTGTGGTTAGAAAATTCATAGTTTACCATAATAGGGGAAAAAATAAATGAGGTTGTTTTTGAAACCTTATGGGTCAGCATTTTAGACTTCTGTATGTGTGCTCCAATTAAAGGAGAAAATGGAAAAGCTTCTGGATATTTACTATTTTTAAGCCAACTTGAGAGGGGAGAAGCAGAAACAGTATTTTTCATATGTTCTATTAGCAAATTACATGCCATGAGTAAGATTTCTTTTCTTTGGCTTGTACACAGGTTTGTATGAGTTTTATTTGGGTTGGGGAGGTGTGAGTTTTTGGCAATTGTTACATTTCTTTCTTTATGTTAAATGAAAAGAAAATTTTCAAGAAAACTGGAAGTAGAAATGATTTCTGTGGGTCTCACAGCGGTCTCTCGCAAAGTGCTGGGAGGTACAGGAAATCCAGTGGACAAAAGCAGAAGAGAAGGAGGGGGAGACAAACAAGGAGATGGTGGATGTTTGTGGTGTCTTGCAGCAGCATTTGGCGTGCTTAATTCTTGTTTCTTGATATAGTAAAAATATTTCCTTGCCAAAGTATTTTGCTTTGGACTTCAAGTAGCATAAATTTTTTTGAGATAAGTTCACATTAACCAACACAAATGCCTCACCTGTCACAGTTGCTGGAGATCCAACTCCTAGCTCCTATTAATGCATCTTCTACTTTAGCGAGGGAAAATGTAATTTAGTTTTATAGCTGGTTTAGAAAAGTCGGCGATAAAAACAAACCAGTGTCTCCTCTAATAAGTATTAAAGCCTAAACCTGTGCAATTTGTAATAAATGTAGTCTATCCTCTTAAAAATGTACTGGGGATTTATGTACTAAACTCAGATTAATGCTAATAGAAGTTACCTAAATAAATCCTCTGGTGCACTGATAGGATAATAGAGCATTTATTTAGTGTTGCACTTCATGTTGACTTCATTTTATGTCTTTTTTTTAATGAAAACAAAATTGGGATTGGAGTTTATGGTATAAGGAACTTGTTTTCCTTCCTCTCTGTAGGTGCACTTCTAAGAAGAGTATTGACCATGAGGAAGCCCACATGTTAGTCAGTTTTTACTAATCCTACTGAAGAAAATGAAGCCACGTTTCAGCTTTGCCGATCCTTTTCCCACCACTGTTGGCTGAATGAGAATGGTCGTGTGATTATGCTGACACCCCAGCATGCATTTGGTAGACCTGTGGTTAACTCGTTCCCTCTCCATGTGTCTGCTCTTACAAAGTTTTGTCCTCATGATACTGTGCTTTCATTCTGCCAGTATGTGCCCGAAAGGCTGCCTCTGTTCTCACTCCGGAGGTCTGAACGTCAGCTGTAGCAATGCAAACCTCAAGGAAATACCCAGAGATCTTCCTCCAGAAACAGTCTTACTTTATTTGGACTCCAATCAGATAACATCTATCCCCAACGAAATTTTTAAGGACTTGCACCAACTGAGAGTCCTCAATTTATCAAAAAACGGGATTGAGTTTATAGATGAACATGCCTTTAAAGGGGTGGCAGAAACCTTGCAGACTCTGGATTTGTCCGACAACCGGATTCAAAGCGTGCACAAAAATGCTTTCAACAACTTAAAGGCCAGAGCCAGAATTGCAAACAATCCCTGGCACTGTGACTGCACGCTGCAGCAGGTGTTGAGGAGCATGGCCTCCAACCATGAGACGGCCAACAACGTCATCTGCAAGACTTCTGTGCTGGATGAACACGCGGGGAGACCGTTCCTCAACGCTGCCAACGATGCTGACCTCTGCAACCTTCCTAAAAAGACTACCGATTATGCCATGCTGGTCACCATGTTTGGCTGGTTCACCATGGTGATCTCATATGTGGTTTATTACGTCCGGCAAAATCAGGAGGATGCAAGGAGGCACCTTGAGTACTTGAAATCCCTGCCAAGCAGGCAAAAGAAACCAGACGAAGCCGATGACATTAGCACTGTGGTATAGTATTCTGAATACAATGACTGCCTTTGTGATGGAAACTAGATTTGGATGACACTAAAACCAGAGGTTTACTTCTAACGTTCATTGTAAACATGAAGACTTTTGGGGTTTTATTCTGTTTAACTGAATTATGCCACTGTTGAGCTTTCTGACAGAAAGTTTTGTCTGGGTGGTATACTTTAATTATTTCTCTGGTGGTATCCTAAAGCAAGTGAATTAATATGTAAACATTAGTTTAGACCCATTCCACTATTTAATAACGAAATTTATTTTTTTAATTTAAAAACCAAATAAAAGCTTAACTTTGAACCATGTAAAACAGAGTAATTTATTGATCATAAACCTGTCCAGTGCCAGAGCACACTTGGTTTGATCAGTGCTCACAAGGTAGAAGAGAGGAGCGATGATGAAGTGGGCTGTGAGAGGTCTGGGAGCAGAGGGTCCCCGAAGGGCGTTTCTCTCCCTGGGGTGCAAGGTGAAGAGCTGGTGAATGGTAGCCCATTTTGGGGGCTGCTGGCTGTGATGAGAGAGTGGCTCAGTGTGGGGAGAGCAGAGTGCCCTGATGCCAGGTGTAAGGGACCGAAGCTTGGGTAAGACCCTGAGGGCATTTCAGCAGCGCTGGGGAGGAGCCAACATGAAGGAGCTGCATTGCAGGACATCGAAGAGAGGTAAGTGGGGAAACACGGTGGGTTTTCATCTTTCACCCACGTACTGCCTCCCGTGAGCTTCAGGCAGGTGTCCCCAGCACTGGTGAGGACAGCGAGAAAGCAAGAGCAAACTTAGTGTACTGTTCAAACTAGAGTACCACTAGTGATGAAGGGGAAAAAAAAAAGTTAAATAAAATTAGTCTTTTTAATCTGTATATTGGTTCGTAACTAAAAGTGGCTTTATTTTTTAGGGCGCAGCCTTTTTTAAAAAGCTGAATGAAATAAGTGAATATATAGGCTGGGCATATTCTATTGTGTGCTAGAAAATATTTTTGTATGAGTTTATGGATAAATACTTAGGAAAATATAAAACCCATGCAGTTAAACTCACCCTTGAATATGAAATGGATATTTTAAAGCTCAACTGTCTTTAAAAACGTGATGGTTTTCTCTTTTCATAGGTAAAGTTTTCAAAGGGAACAAATTCACAAGAATGTATTCCTCTTGTCCTTTGTTACCGTAATAAAATGATATTTGTCTCTGGGTCCCTATAGATCCACTCTAACTGACATTGGAATATGGATTGCAGAAGTCTGGATTAAAAAATGTGTAAAATGATGCTTTGCAAAAACAAGTGTTAAAGGACAGCCTTAAAAAAATTAGGAAAACTCCAGCGTCATCTCTCCCATAAGATTATCTGTTATTCCTGTTGCAAATATATTCTTTTATATTTTGGAGGGCACAAGGTTTTGTTATCTTATTTCTTTCAGAACATTGTTAAAAGGATATCTAAAATTTCTTCAAAAGCAGGCGAGAGAACAGGGAAAAAAAGACTTTATTTTTTTTTAAATGTGCATAGAGTCAACCTTCTGTGTCATCTTTGTGGGCTGAGTCCTGCCTGGGTAGCTGTTCTTGTGACTGACTTAGCTATTTGCATTGTTTTATCTTGATGAACAGTTTTGGGCATATTAAGAGAATGTTAACATTTGTAAAGGGCACAGTCTGTCCAAAAAATATCTGCTCTCTGATATTTCTGTCTCCCTGTCTTCCCCCCCCCTTAAGTAAAAATTTTATTTTCTAAGGAGAGGAGGCTGTTGATTACAAATCCTGCTTAGTTTGCGTTTTATACCTTCCTTTTTTCAAGCTCAATCTTGCTGAACTTTCCAGCATCGCCAAAGTGCCACCCCCAGCTCCGCGAGCTCTGCGTGGCCTCCTTCAGGAGCCAAAAAGCAGTAGGGCTAAATACGTATGTGAATCTGAAGAGAGCAGATAAAATGTTATATTGTACCGGCAATATAACGAACCCTACTGAACGAGCCGTGTAGTGCCTCTGTGTAGGCTGAGCCAAGTTCATTCCTGATATAATTCTCCTAATTTGTCTAAAATGTCCTTCAGGGTAAAATTTGTCTTGTTTCTATTGCTGTGTTGCCCAAGCGATATTTTGGATCCCAGCTAGTCTGCTACTTTCAGAAGAAGCGGGGAGGACTAGCTAAAAGAAGGGACTGAGGTGGAGGTACGAACTTAATCAAGAATCCAGTGCTGTTTATTCACAACTAAATGCAGGAATTTCTCCACAAAATTTGAACAACATTATTTAAACAGCAACATTTACAAAAATCTGGACAGTCTGAAAACACTTGCAGGTTTTTAAAATTTGTTTCCAGGCAGCATTCTTTTTTTAAAAAAAAAAACTTTCCCCAAAACTGACTGACAAAACTATAAATAATTCATCTTTAGTTTTTCCCTTTTTCCACTTTATTACTTGATCCATAAGACTGGTTCTGGAGCTGGTACAGTTTTGCCCTAGCTGAGCTTCTGACTACGTGTTTAAATCCTGACCAAAACCAATTTAAACCAAGTTAAGCAGTACTCTGTAGAAACGCTCTGGAGGGATGGTTTCGTATCAGTTCTGCAGGTCTACTGATTTTCTTTAATTGATTTCCTATCAAACATCTCTCCTCACAAAACTTTTCCATTCTTCTTTTAAAGCCAGTACTGAAATTTCTGTTTAAAATCTGAGAATCAAGGCAATGCTCTGACAACCAGTAGATGCAAACTCGTCAAGCTGAATTTAGCTGACAAGGAAAATTAATTAAAACACTGCTCCTCAGCTATGTGGACTTCACAGTGCTAGTATTCCTGACAACTCAAATATTTGAGCTACGTCTCTTTGTTTCATTGAAAAGAAATAGAAAAGAAAGATAAAAACCTTTAGCATATGAAGACACTTGTTTTTACAATGTTTACTGCACACCTTTCTGTCCAAAACTACTGTCTGTAGAAAAGCCTACACGCTGCCCTTTGAAGTCAATGGCACAAACTTTTTAAACTTTGATTGCATAATACTTCAAGGAGTTATTTACCAAAACAGTTTTGCTCAAAAATGAGTAAATTGGTATATTTTTAGCTGTGATAACTTAATATATAAATATGACGAAAGGAAACAGATTTTTCCATATTCACAGGAGATAGTATATGACACAAAATAAAGAGGGAAATGCATAGCACAGTGATTCTTAATTTTTTTTTCATTAAGATGCATCAGGAAAAGCAGGGCTAGGGCTCAATAGGTTAAATGTGATTCATTTCACTACTCCGATTTTTTAAAAAACCTTTGTAGTTTTTGTTTCTAAAGGGTAAAGGATAACTCTCTTAACGTTATTTTTTTTCTTAAAACTAATGCTGATTTTTCTCTGCTAATTTTCTAGTGTTGTGCTCTGTGGGTAAGATCTGTGATGATCCATTTGGGCTGTGTGTATTTAGGCTCATACTTTATGCTTTTATTCTGTTCTCAGTTTTGTACAGAATTAGATACAGATATCTTCACCATTAATGTACATTATGCTTTTAAGTCTTCATTAGCAAGATTTTGCACCACAATTGCCATAACTTTCAGGAGCTGAGCACAAACATGCAGGTTCTGGTCTTCCCAGGGAGGAAAGAGCAGAATTCTGGTTTACCAAAGAGATGCAATACAGAACATCCACCAGAGTGTTTTTCAGTTTGAAAGGGGCAAATCGTAAGCATTAGGAAGCAAGCAAAAAAAGGCAAGGTAAAAGGAGCAGCTGGAGGCTAAAATGCTTGAAGGTATCGTGGAGTCTTGCAGCATGTTTAGATGGGCAGTGGGGTCTCAGAGGGAATCTAAATCAATTTTAAAAAGGGTATCCCACTACTCCCACACCTGGAAAAAAGCTAGCATTGCTAAACAAGAGTAAATAGGATTTCAGGAGTTAAAAACATAGTCTTTAAATTGTATGAGTGAAATCTGAAGAAGAAAAGTAGAAGAGGGTGTAAATTCTGGTGGGGTTAAATGTAAAGCCACAGTATGGAAAAAACAAATGGGAACATTTTTTTTCCAAGCAAATCAGAAACAGGAATTCCATCTTAGCAAGGGCCAAGAGCTAATTGGGTACTAAGGGAACACTGTGGATAGATCGGGCAAATGTTCTGAAACAGCCTAGGCTAGCATGTGAGAAGGGGAAAAATCATCCTACGAATTAATTACTGGTTAAAAGATAAGAAACAAAGGTAAGAAGAAATCGTCCGTTTTCTTGAAGGAGGATGGTTACTGAAATTTCTGAGAAGGTGTCCCAGAGATCTCAGAATGGGATGAATGCTGTGCAACATATTTATGAGTGATCTGGAAAAGGGAGTTAATAATGAACTGATAACATTTGTGGATGGTAAACAGTTGTTGAGGGCAGTCCAAACCTACAGCTAGCTGTGAAGAAATACAGAAGGTTCTCACATTTCTAAGTTAGCAGATGATGATAAAATGAAGGTCGGATTTGGTGTGAATAATTGCAAAGTACTGCAGATGGCACATCCTTAGCTATGAACACAAGGATATTCTCTAAATTGGCTATAATCAGATGGAAAAAACATCTTGGAGGCACAGTGGGAAGCTCTTCAATGACAAAGACCAGAAATTATTAGGAGGGAAATAGACAGCCAAACAGTGTAGTGGAATGGCATGATAAACCACTGAATAAAATCTGTGATGAACCCACATCTGGAACATTGCATTCAGCTCAGGTTCTCGTCGTCTCCAAAAAAGTAGATCTGTAGACCCTAAACTACAGAAGATGTAGAGAAAGGCAATAAGATGATCAAGGATATGAAGATGTTTCCAAAGGAGAAGACATCAGACATCCCCAAGCATTGGGATGAGATGCCAGAAGAAGACGTGGTAGAAACTGGAGTAGTACACAAAAGGTAACGTGAGAAGGACTGATCTCCATTTCTTGCAACAGAAAATAGAGCAGTTCTGATTGAAGAATACCAGGCAGCAGATGTTGGGGTTTTTTTTAATATTTTCTGTTAGAGAGCATGCATTTAAATGATAAAGTACAGGATACTGTAGAGAAGAAAACATGTATTCAAAGGTAGGACTCCACAAATTCATGGAAGTCAAGGTTGCCGGAGGTTATTTAACACTGCTAGCATTGATGTAGATCCAGTTCTCAAGAAGGAAAGCCCCTGCTCATCCTGGGAAGCAGGCACGGTTTCCATAGGAAAGGCGCACAAGTCTGTGCTTCTCTTATTCTTTCTGAGGTGCTGGTGCAGGTGTTTGTTGAAGAAGGGAACGTGGACTTGATTTTATGGCACCGATGCTCTCATGCATCCAGTGGGATGCAAACCATACCGCACTGCCCTCCCTGGCAGGCAGGAGGGGGGATTTGTTGTGCGGACAAGGAGGTTTCACATGCATGGAGTGGGAATGAAGCCCAGGAAAAGCAAAGTCACATTCAACTGTTGGCGTCTCCTCACTGTGAATTGCAGCACTAACTGCCGGCCAGGGTTCAGGCGTTCCATGCTGAGTTGTGGCGAGACTCTGTTAACTAAAGGAGTGACAGCTTTTCACTGGGGACCTGTGGGAAAGTTATTCAGAGATCTTCCCTGACACATCGAGGTGCTTTGATACTGCTCTTACAGCTCACCTGGTGGTCCATCTAAAAAGGATGGGGATTTCCCTATAGGTTCTTCAATAAAACAAGGCTAAAGTCTTGGTTTTTGCAAAGAAATCCCTTCATCATTGTTGCTTCAAGTGAAAACCAGTGTGATGACTTAATGAAAGTATGAGTACTTGGCAGTGCCACTTAGGACAGGGAAACACCCTGGTATCTTTAGTTTTGGTTTGCCTGAGCCAGTTAATTTGAGGAGTGAAACCAACCAACAAGCATTAAACACAGAGTGTACATTCTGTACCATGGCAATATATGCAGTAGGTGTTTTTTGCACGCCAATACATACATGAGTATGTATGTGTGCAGGTCATCCATACATCTGTCAAATTCACTCGTATTTCCCTGCCGTTAGTCGTGTGCATGAGTGTGTCAGATATGTGTACACACACCTGCACATGAATAAACCAGACTCCTTTGGATGCTTTCATTTCCTCTATTTAATCATGAAACAGGTTGCTTTGTTGCTTTGAAGCCATGATTCACGCTGTTTCCAAGCCAAGTACACGTCCGTCCTCAGCCTTGCACAATGCCCCCCCAGTCCCAGCACCAGCTGCACACGACGTGAAAGAAAATGGGGTGACACTGGCACAGCTCATCGTCCTTCTGAGATCCTTACTCAAATCCATTCATTACGATATAAAGCTGTTACAGACCTTTGTGAACAACCTTTTGTTTTCTTTCTGGCTCACAGAAAGCAGTATGATTTTCTAGAAAGAAAAATGGTTAGGTGGATGTAATGCCTTTTAGCTCATAAGAAACAGTCCTGTTTGTAAAATGTGCAAATGTGGCCAGTGTCCCTGGATCTGTGCTCCTCTTCGGCACTTGTTAGTGAGTAGGTTCTTGGCATTACAGTGTGTTTGGCTGTGTTTTTCTCCTAGGAGATTATTATGCCCCTTGGAGGAGGTTTCTGGAGATGGTTGTGAGTCCGAATACAGCTGCTAAATCCAACAAAAGCTTCAGAATGAAAAATGAGATGGTTTTAAGCTTTCCCTACTGCAGGGAAACTTGAGAAGCAGTTAAGTATTTGGGAATTCAAACATCTGTATTATTCTTAATGCTGCTGTGAGGTTTCAAACGCACATTGTGAGCATCCTGCTGGTTTGGTGAGGCGGTCCGCAAGCAGATTTCATAAAGATGCAACAATCTCTAAAGTCTGTTAGTGGCAGATTAAACTGGGCATTGAGGGAAAAAAATCCACCACCAACAAAAAAAGTCCATATGTTGAACAATCTGCTTAGATATCTTTATCCCTTGCAATTATTGATCTTTGCCTCATAATCAAAGAGTTTGCGATCACTAGACTTTTTCATAGCTCCATCTTTGGAAAAACAGGTCTTTTTAAACACATCTGCCCTAACACTGGTAGTATCTGACGTGACAGTATTAGTGTTTAAAAGGCGATAGAAGTTTAACATATTAGCTAAACCTCATCTGCACTGAGGTCTGTTTGTATGCCTGCCTCATATCTGCAAAAAACTGTTTAGCTATATATTAAAATTATACATTTTCCTTACATAGGTGTGGCAATGAGACCATGCTCTTTCAGATATGCTCTGAAAATGTTTAGTGTAAAAAAGCAAGGAAAGGAAAAACAGACTCCAGAACTTTCAGGTCCTCTTCATAAATCAAAGCTGGACAAAAAGGAGAAAAAAAAAAGGCCAGCACAACCTATTCTTGTTTCTTCCTTTGAGGATTAGCTTTGTGCTCAACGCTGCATTTGATGGTTTACCAATTTTTTATTTCTGCACCTAAGCCAGATTAACATTCACTTTCAGCAAAGTCTCTAATGGAGTTCTCAGCAACAGAGGATACTGAGGCATATCAAGTTGGCTGAAAAAAACTGTGACTGCAACAAATAAGCTCTCTAGACAATATTGCTATACCCTGTTAATTAAATTTAGTGGCAAAGGAAAAGAGTTGTTGTTGAATTAAGGTAACACTAGAGAGATTTCAGATTCTCAAGTAGATGCTGGCTTTTATATTCTTAATGTGGCTGTATAGGGGGCAACCAACACACCTTTTTGCTACCCTATTTCAGAAGCTACGGGTCCGGTTGCTATTACAGAACACAAAACCTCTTCTCTTTCTTTGTGCAGTCACTAAGGACGAGAGCTTTGGGAAACGCTGTACCTGGGAAATGCCACCCTAAGAGCAGTTTGCTCAGAGTGCCGCCTCAGCACTGGCAGCCGCGTTGTTTTAGGCCACATGTAAAAGAAGGGAAACTGCTGTTTGGATGACATCTGTGAACCCTCTTGAAGTGACTTGGTTACCACTAGTAGCAGATACACCACAACTCAGGATCCCATACAGCTCATCCCTTAAAAAACCGTAGGGCGCTTTTTTTTTTTTCCTGCTGGGGCATCCTGACATGTTGATGAACTGAATTATCTGGGTAAGCCAATTTCATGGCTACTTTTCTACAATGACACAACTTAGTTTTGGGACATCAAACTCTTCAGTACTATAAACTGAAAAACACCAGGATAGCCAGTTTTTTCAAGAAGGGGGTGTCTAACTACATCGCAGCTATACTCAAAACGTTAGAATTTTTCCCCTCTCTTTAGTCTTTTGTTTTTAATATTACCTTTGTGGTTGAATAACCTTCATAGCTCTTCATATTGAATCTTCAGTAAGCTTGTTTTCACTTATCAAAAATTATTTCCTATTGCTATGAATGGTAGACCTCGCTGGGAAATCTGTGCGTGGGTGGGCGTAGATTTGGTCTTTTCTCACGGTTTTTACAAGATTCGTGAATATACTAGGTTTTTTCATTAATATACTAGAGTTTTTTACAAAGAAAATTAGATATGATGTGTATACATGAGCTTGTTAAATAAATGGCTGATCAATAAATGAACAAAGTAGAATTTACTGTATTTTATTCTGAAGTTCTGAAGTAGAAAAAGACAGACTATCTGTTCAGAAGAGCTGGTTAATGTATAAAGGAATTCTTTCAAAAGACAAGCTCTGCAGTACCTTGAAACATTTATTTCTCTTCAAAAACTGTGGCAACCCTGAAACTATAGTTGGAAGCATCATGCCAGATGCAAATCATAATGCTGAAAAAAAATTATTTTTAGATAATAAAAGCAAATCAATCTCTATCTTGGGGTCTCACATTGTGATGTACCAAAATTCCTGGCTGAACTTGAATTTGTGCTTTCTTTGTTGGCAGACTTCCTTCCCAAATCCAGGAATGCACTTTGGGCTGTATGTAAAACAGAAGTTTTGCCATTGCCATGGGATCAGCATTTCTGCAAGAAATGTGTTTTTGATATGGGGTGAACTGAGTGACTGCTCCAGCAATTGCTTTTGTACTGAAGGGGTTAATGTGGGTTTAACCTCTAAATAATGGCATCACACAGCTCTGCAGCAGTGCACTCTCAGACTTCTGGAGTGGCAATGAGGAACTAGCCTTTCCTTACACTGGTGGCAAACAGCAATGACAATTGTCTTAACTTTTTATTGTTTGTATGATAAAAGACAGATGGTGTCTTTTTGTATTTGGCTGTACATAGAGCTCTCTGGAATCTGTAAGTGTGTGTGTATGAGGGCAAGCTTCTTCAGGGTAAAAAAAAAAAGGAATTTAAGTGGGTTGACTGCATGTTATTAGCTTCCAGTAATGGGTCACCGTTCAGCCAGCATCACCCACAAAGTTACTTTATAGCAAAATTGCTGGAGTCAGCAGGCTTCTGGAAAATAACCACCATTATTGTTTAAATGCTGGTATTCCAGTGTTTTTCCACAATTACTGCTGTTCTGCACCATTGTGTCCTCTGTGAGCACCACTGTGGAAGTGAGCAAAAAGTTGTCTTGGAAGGAACAAGCTCTAAATTTTCAGGCTCTCCTGAGGGGATGGAGGAAAGGTCTTTCATGGAAACTACCTCAATTAAAAACACAACAGTACATAATTGTGGACCTGAGGAGACCTGACACACATTTCATGCCTGGCCTCTGACTGCCTGAGTAAATAGATGCCGTACTTAGCACAGAGAAAAAATGGTTTGGGCTGAGAAGGGTGAGTCATTCACAGCTGAGCTGCTTTTCCTGAAAGCCCACAGAAATTCAATGATTAAATAGGCTTTGCATTTGGAAAATCCTGGAGGCAAGTCTTTAATCAGTGTTGAAATGCTTTTCCTTCTGATGCCAGTAGATTTGTTTTGACAGCATGGCGATGACTATAGGTATAGCAGTCAGTTTTAGCTGGTAGGGGCATATGGGTAATGACTGCTCACATTAGGTGAGCACAGTGTTGGGTGTCTGACGGGTATGGTCCTTCTGCTGCAGGTGTTGGATTGAGCACAATGGAGAACCAAATCTTCAGTAGAAACTGAGAAGATGCCGGTGAAAGGTGCTGCATGGTCTGGCTGAAGATTTGGAGAGTGAGCAGATGGCATCCCTCACTGCAGGTCTGATGAAGCTGTTTCTGATGAACTTGGTTTGAAACATCAGTTCTCATCCCTTGGGGAAGAAACCACATCCGTTCATGACACACGGACTTCAGTTGTCCCAGCCTCCTGTCCCCGTGTGTGTGTGTGTGTGTGTGTGTGTGTGTGTGTGTGTGTGCACTTGCATGGGTGCAGTAATGTTCGACTCAGCTAGGTTTTGCTGGTAGGAGAGCAGGAATTTATATGCCCGACATTGTGGGTTAGTGCGTATACAGATGATGGGCTTGGGCAGCAGCAGTATCCCTGGGGAGCTATCCACAGGCTTGTTGGAGAGTGGGTGGGAGACGGTTAGAGGGTGCTCACCATGATCATGTGCTATTCCAGTATTGACATAAAAGGTTCGTGATTATTTTGTCTTCTGTTCTCTTGCTGACCTAGTACGGGAACCTTTTCTGTAAAAGTGAAGGCACAGTAATTAAATCATTACTTACCACTGCCATAATGCAGAAGCATTTAATTACTGCATGTTATATGTCACGTCAGAGCCTGCCAAGTTGCTTTTGTCTGAGGCCACTTCCCCAGGGCAAGCAGTCAGCCAAGTTCTCGGTGCATCCCTCTGAGAAAAATACCTTGTTCGCCTGACAGCTACACTCGGCAGGATTCTTCATGTCCTTCAGTGCTCCTTGTGCTCCCAGGGAGAAAAGGAGTAGCTGGGGTGGATGAAGGAGGTCCTGATTTGAAGCAAGGGGTTATGGGAATGCCTGGAAAAGCCAGTAAGACCCAGAAACCTGGTAGTCTGTGTATGCAAGAAGCCCTGAGCTCTTTGCAGAGAGGGAAGGAAGGGGTGGGAGAGGCTGAGGTAAGAGGACTACCTGGAGAGGATGCTCTGCATGGGGATATTCATGCATTCGGGGAGCTGCTGGGGAAAGCAAGGGGGATGCAGAGGGAATTCCCCCATTCAGTCACCATGACCCTTGCTGACACCATGACTTGTTTACTACCTCCCATAACACCATTGATGCTGCTTCCCACTCCAGAAAGGCTGTTTGGGAGCAAGGCTGAGCTGGGAGAGAGGGGTGTTAGGATGCTTGTGCTCCTGATGACAAGATCAGTTGCCCAGCCCCATCCGGCTTGACCAGAGTGTTTCTCCCTTGCCACCTGCAGCGTCTGAGGCCTCCTTGGAATAGGAAATTGGGTTGGTAGGAGGCATACCACTGCTGGCCCTGCTCTTGCTGTGAGGCTGGTTCCCAACATGTGGAATGGGGGAGACAAGGTGCCAACCCCTGCGGTGGCTGCTGAGTTGATCAGCCACTGCCACATTGCCTCCCCAGAAGCTCGCCTGATCCTTGACTCTTCCCTGCCTGGCCCTCATCAACTCTGAAGAGGAAAAATATTTTTCTTTTCAGGCAGAAAATTGTAAATAATGTCCATTGCTCTCCCACAGAAGGGTGTTTAAACCAGCTGTACATGTCTTTTGAAACGCAGGGAACATGTAGTGATGAAGTGAGCAGGCTATATAAATCAAGTCATCCCTTGGGATGCATGCAAGCTTCTCCCTGCTTTGTCTGTCTCTTTAAAAATTCATAAGCTGGGAGACCACCTATCCTGCCGTAATGCCTTCCTGGGTGAAATCCAAAAGTGTAGAGGGTCAGATCCTTACCTGCAGTAGGTTAATGTAATGCCATTAAAATCAAAGGAGCTGTTCTCATTTATCACAGTGAAGGTCCTCTTCAGAAAGCGTTTTTAACTGCCAGCATCCTCATTGAGCATGAAGGAAAGAAATCCATGGTAATTTGGAGGGAATATTTGGCCCATCTAGTTTAAAGGTGCTTGTTGTTCCTATTTCAGTTGTGCCTAGGGGTTCCTATCAGAGAAAAAGATACTGATACAAGGGTTTGGGCTGGCCCAAGTTTCTTTCAGCATTGACTTAAGCTGTCAGGGCTAAGTAGATCAAGAAGAATAACACTCAAACAATGAGAGTTTCAAGGCTTTGTAGGTAACAAAGAGAATCTAATTTAATTATGATCTTCAGTGAATTTTGAAAAGGTCATAGTCTTTCATCAGTGCATAGAAGGACAAGGAGCATCTACATGAACTCCTCTCCCACCTTAAAGCTAGCAGCACTCCTGGCTTTTAGCCCAAAGCCTGGGAAGGCCAATATGACTTTGTTTTTTCCTTGGAATTATCTGATACAATATTAAAAATGTCATTGCTGCACTGCAAGGGCAGTAAAGAAGGGCTAAGAAAGAGCAGTTATAATCTAACTAGAAAGTACCAGGGACAGGTGAAGACTTGAGTCTGCTCCTTCTTCTTGTAAGAGCATGCTAGTATACCACAAAGACATGGAGGCAGAAGCAGCAAGAAGCCTGTGTGTGTTCAGAAGGCCTATTACAACCACGTTAGTTTTGCTATTTATTTATCCTCTGGAAAGTTGACAGTGGAGAATTACTCCACCCGAATATACATGTATTTATAATTGTCTCTCTGTGTGTGAATACATACACACGCATGGCAGGGTGAGTGGTATCTTGTGAGTGCACAATGACGTATACGGAACCATATTTTCTGGTATTTTCTCCAAGTTTCTTACCCTCCTACCAATTCATAGCATGTTGCTGTACCTAAATCTTCCCTGAACTTTTTTCATGTCACGTTAATTGTTTGCCAGTGAACAGGGTCTGATTAGCAAGTTCCTGAAACTGAACTTGTGAGATGCTTGTTTTAGCTTTCATGCTAAAACACAAAAACGTTCTTTGGTTGACTCAAGACATACCTCCCTACCAGTTTGGAGGTACCTCCCTCACCCAACAAGATTTTAAAAATTTAACCAACTTTTAAAATATCAGTCTCAGGCTTTGTCTTAACTTTAAAACTGTACTTGTGAACCAGAGGTTAATTAACTCTAGTGGTTATAATGCTAGTATTATATCCCTTGCTTCTATGAGGAATTTACAGCAGAATAGTTTGCAAGCAGGCATCCTGCATTTAAAAATAATCTTGTTTTGCAGGCATATATAACTTGTTTTAGATACAGTTGCTGTCTCTACCTAAGATCCTTACCATTGTCAAGGAAGAGAGAATTTCTCTGGGGCTGTTATCACTATAATTCCATGAAATACTGTCAAGTACCGTAAATGTAAACTCTTGTTGCCTGCTGCTGGCCTCTTCTAGGATCTCATCATTCTTAGATGTGAGTGGTATGGGCGGGAGACCTGTCTGCTGGGGTGCTTGATATCAACAAAGGCCGAGAAACTCCAGATGAAATACAGGAGTGTTGCTCAACTTTTAGGCAAATATATCTTGGTAAAGGTCACCTGTGAAGGAAAAGAAGCCTGTGAAGGTGTTCAGAAAACAGATGGTTAGGTTTTATTTTTTGCCCTTTGCTTGTTTTTCACTTTTGAAATTGAAGTCCTACCGGGGCTGCAAAATTTTACAGTGACTGGAGAAATGGCAAAGTGGCAAATCACTACAGCCAAATGAGATGATGTTTAATAAGAGACAAGAAAAGGTTTTTTAAGTCAGACTACCTCAAACTCTGCTAGCGTGTAATTTTTTTTTCAGTGGCTAATTAACATCAGATAAAAGAGATCTTAAAGTCTTGAATAACAATTTTGCTTCTTCATGGAGAAGCAAGAGCTCAAAATGAACATCCTTGATGCATCCTTTATCAAGGCTTGGAAAGTTTGAAAGACTAAACTCAAGATCTTTCAGATAGGTCTAAAGTAAAAGTAAAAGAAAATCAAGAAGGTTTTAGCTTTATTCTCTTCATCTGTCCTTTACCCAGCAGCTGCAATTTAGCCACCAAATGGATGGGGAAGACAAGCTCCATACAAAATATATATGTACTCTCATGCCAGCTACAATGGAAGGAATATTTGGTGCACAGGTTTTATCTGCTGCTTTAACTTCTTTTCATTCCCCAAAGTTTCAAGCTGATCTGTGTTCCAGCTCTAAGTATCTGTATTAGGACCAGATTTACAAAACCGCAAGCAAAAGTCTGATTGAGATTTTATAAATCTGGCCTTAATGAGGAGACTTAGAGCTGGATTATTCAGATTGTTTTGGAAGTCAGGAGGGGATTAAAAATTTGTCTTAAAGAAAAAGGCTCCTTTAGCATCTTCTTAATGAAGACCCTAAGTTTAGAAATGCCTGTTTAGGAAGAAGGTAGAAGACAGAAATCAAAGAATTTTTCTTTAAAATAATAAAAACAATTCTTCATTTCAAAAGTGCAGGGCAGCCTGGGAGAGTGAAGCCAAGCCCAGGACCCTTTCTTGGTGTGCCGAGCTGTAGTGCTCGCAGATGCTGAGTGAGGGTCTATGGGGATACTGCTGCCAGCAGGGAGGGAATCAAGCAGATAGGAGCTGCTCTTTCTAGCTCGAGCTGGGGCAAGGACAAGGTGCGGGCTGGGCTCTCTCAGCCAGTGCGGTGGGTTGTCAACCTGGTCATCAGCAAGAGTTGGCGCTGCTCCTGCCGCCACGCCCTGAACCTTCCCCACCATGCATGGGGCTGGTATGGTGCTCGCCCATTTCATCTCCCAGATCACCCCCAGGTGCGGGGATGTTTGTGACAAGTGTTTCTTCCCTTTTCATTTTGCTTGGTTTCTTCCTGCCAGTCGCTGAATGCAAGATTCGGTCCTCTGGATCAATACAGAACAATGACAAGCCTCAGCAGGGTCTAAGGACTGGGGGGTGCTCTGCAGATATACGCAAATCCAAGCTCTGCAAAACAGTTTGTCTTCCCCGTTCATGCCAGACCCATAATGAGAGGAAGCGTGTTTGGAAAAGGAGTTGCATATTTTGAGGATGTTTTCGAAATGCAATGTGTTAACTATACCTTTTGTGCATGCAGTTAGAGGGGCTCCGGCGCTGTCAGAACAAGACCTAAAGAACTCCTTTAAAATGCGTGCAGCTTGCTAATGTCCACTTTTAAAGAGAGGACACTGCTTTTATATCATGTTTTCTGGGACTGTCTCCAGGGGAAAACTACATTTACTTCAGTGACTTGAATGAGGATTAAGGGCTCAGAGTATCTGAATGCTTGGCCACTCATTACAACTAAAGGTCTTGGTGTCAGACATCATATCCTAATGGAGTATGTATTAACCAGCTGGCCAGGAAAGTCTAGCTTTAGAAATATGTGACACACTGAAGTGCTTCCATTTTGCTCATCAAATTCAGCATAAAGATCAATTTGTGCATCTGCAAGCTCTTCAAAAGTAGCTGACAACAGAATGGCTTGTTTGCTCAGAGGCAAACTTCTGTGGCTTGTTACATGGTGTGAGAGTCTCTGAGTTCACCTTCCTCTCTTGTTTTTGCAGTTACGCTGAAAAAGAGGTTGGGGAAACTACAGAATACCTTAAGAGAGACTAACTAGCATAAAAAATACACTCTGTGGCAGAATTTTAGGATTAAGAGAAACTGTGTTTTATGTGGTCCCCTAATGTATCCAGCTGTCTAAACTATTTTCTCTCACCTAAGATCTGCCAATGTTGGGAACATCTGCTAAGATGTTCCACTGCTGGTTACGGGTATGCCATTGAGCAAAGCAAGTGCAAAACTTTATATAAAGAGGAATGCAGTATGCTCTTCCTGATCATCTCTACCTACCATAAAAGAACACTAAAGTTCACACAAGGATTTCTGTTTGGTTAGTTTTGAATTAAGTTATGAAAGATCTTCCATTTCTCTAAGTCCTCAAGCACATTTGCACTTTCTCTCCCCTGTTAATGTGCCTGTTATAAAAGTGAAAAGGTACTGTCTTTTCTTAGACTTGTGGATATAGCTGAGAAAAAAAAGGGGGGGGATGACGACCCAACAGACAAGCTCTTGCAAACTGCAGAAACTGCAAAAAATCTTGCTTGTTTGTTTTTCTCCCAATTATGTCAGTTGGCCTACAAAAACATGTCAGCTCCTCCCACGTACCTTGCCAGGGGCCGTGTGTTATGACAGCTAAAACAATGCTGTTGCTGTTTAAATGAATGCAGTGTTTTCAACTTTTGAGAACAAATAGTATTCGTCATCCTCCTAATATTGATACCTGCAGAGGAGAACACTGGTTACTAATCAGCTGCTTGTTTTAAGAGCCTGTCTCAAAACATACCCAACTCCACTGACCACTTTGTTAGATAATCTTGTTCTGGTCCAGTGTCAACATTTAAGACAGGGTTTTCTGTCAAAACAGAGAACACACAGACTGGTAAATATGTAATAAGTGGGATTTCAAACAATCCAATTGTAATGTTTTTCACTAAACGGTCAGACAGAGTTTGCCTATTATTAACCAAGGAAGCTTGCACAGATTCGCTGATCAGATCTTGCATTGCCGCAGACTTGGTCTGCAGTTTGTATTACTGCAGAGCCTCAGGCACCCCTGCCTATACTGGGACAGTATAAACACACGGTGAGGCTTCCTTAGCATTTCTGTACCGCTTCACGATCCTGAGCACATTTCTCATGATCACTTGCAAGGTTAATAGCAGAGTTTCCAGTGAGGAACAAGAAGACCTTTGTGCACAGAAGGCAGAGTATACTCATGTATGTATGTACAGGCTCACTCTAGAAAAGACTTGAACCAAGTCTGCATTAATAGGATGCAATAAAAGAAAAGTGGTGACACAGTGTGTGACTAGTTGCATGGTTTCAGATATTTCTAAAATGATTAAATACAAATAATCAAATCATCAATACATTTTTGCTGCTTATCAGACTTCTTAGTAGCACTTTGCACCATCCTGTGAGCTTTGCAGTGACAGCTGATGACACATTTGTTGGAGGATAAGGTAGCTGGGTCACAGATCAGATCAGCAACAGATCAGTATTTCAGGCAAAAAGGAAATAATGAAAAAAAATCTCTAGGACATTTCTGGGCAAAACAAACCAAGGGGAAAATATTAAGAGAACAAGAAGGGTTATTATTATATTATCCTACTGCACTGTGTTTCATGATGTTGCAGCACAGAATTCAAGTTGGTGCCAACTCTCTGCTTGGCTCTTAAAAGAGATTTCTAAGCATTTGAAGAGAGATGGTTCAAAATGATGTGAAAAAAAATTGACTTTTTTTCTGGAGAAGGGTTGATGTTTTTCAAACAGCTCCAAGTAGTGTTGAAATTTTCCTGCTTTTTTTGGTTCCTCTGTTTGAAGAAAACTGTGTATGTTACTTTACTGCTCTGTTGAAAAATTATCTTGTAACCTTGAGGCGTATATATTAGTTTTATTTCATTTTAGCCTATTCAGCTGCAAATCAAGCATAGTGAATCAAAGCTGTTGGTTTAGCTGGTTTAAAATTTGTTGGCTTCCATTTAAAGCCAATAACCATAATGCTTCCATAACACTTTCTGGCTGTGCTAGTCCTCAAAGAAATAATACTCATACAGCTTTCACTGATCTTTGGGAAGGCTGCAACTCTATTTTGTGAATAAACATATTTTCAAAGCTATTAAAAGTTTCAATTAAACAGGGTGATTTTTGTACTATCAAATTATTCCCTGGCCATACCGAAACAGAAAATAGCGCACTTTCTACCATTTATCATTACTCCATTGTATTAAAGTACACCATTCTGAAATGGTTCATACAAGGCTGTTCACCTATGAATGTGCAAAATGGATGCAATGACCCAGCAATGCATCTGAGGAGCTGGCTCTGCTACAGGGCTTTGCGTTTAGCCACCGTGGGAGAAAACCACTTCTGGATGCAATTATCCCGGTGCTGCGTGAAGTCTCAGCAGTCAAATGGTCCTGCTTAAATGGGAGTCACAGTCTCAGTAGGCTTAAATCTTTGCCATACTGTGAAAGTTCACAGCGCTACACTAATTTACAACAACAAGGGCATCACGCTCCATCTTTATGACCGTGGCGATGGTAATGCTGAGCTTGGCTTCCTGAAGCACAGCAGCATTGTAAGTAAACGGACCGGTCTCAGCTCTCCAGGAATGAAGTTGCTCCTTCAGTGGATAGGAACAGTTAAGCTCAATTGCACAAAACATATGTTGCTTGCATAAGATACATTTTGGGTGAAAACTCTGCTTTTAATTATAGATGGTTGCATAAAATGTCAGTGATTAAGGCACAGATTTAGCGGTATTCTTGGCCTGCATGATACCAGCCAGAAAGCGTGTTTCTCCTCCTGTTTACTCCTCTTGGAGCAGAATTTCTCCAACTTTGTGGAAGTTTTTTATTCAAGTGAAAAAAATCAACCAAAGAGAAAAGTAGCATTTCCTCATCTATTCTATCTCTCAACGTTTCTCAGCAGTGAAATCACTCAGGATGGGATCCAGAACAAGCTGAGCAGGGCTGTTTTGAAACAGGGAAAAGTGGAGATCTAATATCTTACTTCAAAACAAGAAAGCTAAAATTCAGGTTTAGGTTGTCTGAGGCAATCTTAGCCTTTGGTGTCCTTTTGCCCATAGACTAATGGGGAATGCCCATCCTTTAAAATCACCAGTTGCCTCTGATAAGTAAAATTCCTTCAGTAGTTCTCCAGAGCCCGAGATAATTATATCCAAGGCAAAACTGGCAAGGTTTGAAATCTGATCAGATATATATCCAGCTGAGCATGAACCACTTAAGTATTTGTTCTGATTTAGCCATTGTCATTCCAAAAATACTGCCATGGAGGAAAATATAAACATGATCCCTTCTTTTTTAGGACTGTTACCATTTGTATCATAGTTACCAAATGTTTCTTGCTTAACTTGTATTTAAAATTAACCTAGTCTATGCATCGCCTGCCTTTACTGTAAGCATAATATAGTAATCACAGCTCTGTTCACAGAATGTGGTCTACTTCGATAAGCATTTTTCTTTAGCTTTGAGTAATGTTTTCTGACAAGTGCTATTTTTGCTACTTCTTCTATAAATATGTAAGTTCTTATTATTCTGCTGTAGTGATTCACTTCTGTACTCATTTCTGTGGAAGTACGTTGAATTACACCAGCTGAGGTTATGGCCTCTACTGCGCTTTTCAGAATGTTTTCTTTTAGTCTCCTCTATTTTTAGGTCAATTACTGAGTCCCCATCACATTACACGACTGAAGATAGCACCTGTCCTTTTATTTATATCCACATATTTTCTGAGTTCCTGTCACTGCTTTTTTTGACCTCCCTTCCACATGTAACTGCTTCTCATTATACTATTTCCTGATTTAAGCTAGATTACACAATATCTGTGTAGATTCGATAATCCCTTTGAAAGGACTAATTGAGCAGAAGATGCTCGCGGGAGACCTATGGGTTAACCCCAGCAGAGGCAAAATCCTCAAGCACATAAGGAGGATACTTTCCTTTTTAAATGAGGTGATTAATGGTAAGATGCTATCTTACTCTGAATGCTGTGCATGCAAATATTACTTTGGCAACCTTTGTGAGAGCAAAACCATGTTTAAAAGAGTATTCACTAGAAAGCCAGGTTCTGCCTGACTCCAGGAGGGATCCTTAGCACCAGGAGGGACACAAAAGGCTGCCTTCCCTTCCTAATCTCCAGCTTCTGCATTTCTTGACAGGGCTGACAGAAGTCACTTGATTCTCAAGGTGGCTGCCAGCTAAGCAAGACCAGATGCTGCAGGAGTGGGGAAGAGCCATGGATGTGTCTCTGGTATCTGTCTGCAGTAGGACTGGTTGCTTGTGACAGAATTGGGAAGGGAACCAAAGCAGCAACCATTTGATCCTCAAAAAACACTCACTTAGAGTTACCAAGTTTGTACTGTCAAGTGTAATGGCCAAGAGCCAAGGCTTTTCTGTGTGAAGTACCCAATTAATATCCGAATGAGTATTTGGAGGTTTTGGCATATATTCAGGATTTGTCATCATCTGACCTTTTCTAACCTAGTTTGTTATATGTCATATATGGCTTTATTTGTGCAGTGTATTTTTTTCTTTAATTATTATAGTTTATCCTTAAAAATAAGCTTTATTGATGTATCTATGTCAGTGTAAAGCTAGAATCACTCACAAGTGTGGCTGGTTTTAAACATATTTCCAATATGATTTATAGGGGTAACTTCGTATGCACAAAGACACTTAAATTTGAAGAAACAGAAGCTCTTCCCAAAAATCTGCTATTGTACTAGGATGGGTTGCAGTATACTTTAGGTAATTTCAGGCTATTCAACCATCGGAGTTCTCCACAACAGTATTCAGTCTGTATTTTACCATAATCAAAATAAGGCTATCAGTTTCTTATGTTATGTCTTTAATTTTGCCTCACTTTACCTATAAAGTGGCATTCCTGTGGGTTTTGAGCTGTGCCAGCCTTAGCATGACTTCTTGGATCCCACGACGAAATGAATATCTAATACCCTGATAAAGAACAGTGAGGAAAATAGTAATAAAAGAGTAAGTAATGGGTATAAAATTTTACCAGTGATAGCTGAAGCCTTCTTCCCAAATATGGCACTGATTTTGGCTCGCTAGGAACGTTATATCTAATTACCTATTTCTCAACAACAATGTCATGCAATTACAATTTTGATTGTGAAGGTGTGTGTCTAAGATTAAGACTTGAGATTAAGGTTGGCGTGAGTTATGTAGCAAGGGTAAATGGTTCACTTAGAGTTTCTGAAGAAAAAGTGCACTGCTTTTGTTTTCCAGCCAGCCTGAACAAAGGCAGCACCTGAAGAGCATTTCTGTTTCTCATGATTTGAGCTCCCATCTCTGGTGTCGCTGTTACTGCTGTTAATTACCCTCTTGGGTTTCTTTTCACTTAGTGCTAATTCTTGGCCCTGGCAGGCTGACTCACTGTAATTGACTGAGAAAGAAATCTTTCTTTGTCCTCAGCAAATCTGAATAATTGATTTTTTTTATCATTATGCTTCTTAGCTGACATTCTCTTCATGAAAGAAAGAAAGGGGCATGTTTAATTAAAACAAGAAAGTGCTGAAGTTAAACAACATTTCAGTCACACTGATAGTTGAATAACATACTATTTTTTCAGGGTAACACGCCTGCCTTCTCAGCACTATTTACTCTACTGCTAATGTTATGTGAGCCTGTTTTTGCAGCAACAATCTGCCAAAAAGCTAAATAATTTGCAATTAGCAGAGAGGAAGCTTTATGTTTGCACCTCAAAAATATCTATAATAATTCACTGAGGACTCAGGCCTGGGAAATGCCAGGCAACTTCTGCCCTGCTGAGCTGCAGTCGCAGCACCGTGCAAAAACCAGAGGCTTAGGGGATGCCCAAAAGCAGGCTGCAGAGCTGTGCCCCTGTGCCCTGGGCAGCCACCTTCCCCCCGCAGGTGTTCTCAGTGCAGGAGGACCCGAAATCTCGCATTCAATGAGGTGGTGCTTTCTGAACATACATTATCAGCACCTCATTAGCTACCATACTGCAGGGGACCTGCAGTAATTGTGTGGGTGTTATGACTGGTGGCAACGATGAGGTAGTTTGTAGTTGCTGCAGGCTGAGTGAACAAGGGGTGTGTGGGGGGGGGATTCATTGTGCTGATATGAGTGTGTATCTTTTTTCTTCCTACTTGGAATTTCTTTGGTTTCTAACAGTTTGGCCTTCATGGCTAAGATGCTCCAGAAAATTCTTGCCTTTATTGAAGATATAACAAGCACCAATTTAATCTGTACTGGCTCTTCATGCTTAGTCTCAGATTTATCTAAATCTCTTCAAAAAACACCAGGAAAGATCTCCCACCTCCCAAAATGTCTGCTTCAAGAGCAAAACCTGAAGTGTGTAAAGAAAGCATTTAAATGGTTAAGTTAAGCATTAAGCTATGTGGTTTAAAAGTTTCAGTGTACATTTGAGTATTTCTGCGCTTTAAAAAAGAAAGAAAATAACACCACCCGACTTGTGCGTAGAAGCGGTATTTAAAATGTCTGTCCTGAAATAGCATGTTCCCAGGCCTGGCTTCATGTGAACAAAACATTCTGGCTTTCCTTTATACAAGTCAAGATCACTAGATATGTTGAAAAATCATCTAAACACTCCTTTTCAGTGCCTAGTATGCGTGCATTTATGTTTCCAGCATGGGTAACTGCTATAGAGCTCATCACTGTCATCACAGAAATTACCAAACTGGGAGCTGGTCACTTTGGGCAGGTCCCATGCTTATGCAGAGCAATGTGCATAGCAGCATACTGTTTTCAGGATGGCATCCTTCCAATCAGCAATGAATGGTAGTTTAATGTGCTTTCTCCAGTTCTGGGGGAAAAAAGTGGTATGTACAAAATTCACATTTGTGTCAACGTTAGCTCCTTCTCTGCTTACCGATGGGTAGTTAGAATAGCTGCAGGATTCATCTGTGCCAGGGGTAACCAGATTAGGATAGAAGAGGAGTTTAGGGACTTGCCTAGGGCAGAAGTGCAGGGTGCATAATGATCTGTGCCGGTGGCTGGACAAGCCATATTTGGGTATGGACATTAGCATGACCGATAGGTTGAAAGAACCTTGAAAACCTTCAGGACTCCAAATCAGGAAACCCAATTACTGCATGATGTGGGTGAATTTAATGAAAAAGTAATGATGGCAGTGAAACTGTAGCCATTCTTCACAGTGCTCCAACTGAACTGCAAAAAACAGATCTTAAAAGGGACAGAAGGAAGGATCAATGTAATAAACTCTAGTGCACATTTCATTAGGGTTGAGCCGTAAGAAACAGCAGGACATGCTGTAATAGTGATCCCCTTTTAGAATGGCAGCAAGGGTGCTAAGAGCTGTATTTCCATCTCTTACCAATGGAAGCACTCCTATTCCACAAGTAAGACAATAAAAAAGAAGACCATTAGCCTCTTGTCCAGATCTCTCTTCTGACCCTAACCAGACTTCTGAACCAACCAAGGAAAATCCTATCTCTATATGACCAGCCCAGATTTTACATCAAATCCAAGTGAATGCAGAGGTGGAAGACTCTGAAGGGATTCTTTGACCAAACTGAGTTATCTCCCAAGTGGGAGGGAAAGAGATGCTTTAGGGCACGAGTCCTCCTCTTCTGAAGGTGATGCCTAAGTGACAGATAGGCCATGCCTATCTCATTCCAGTGACTGGAGGGACACCACGGTGAGTTACTTATTATAGATGTCTATGCTTTGAATGTCTAAAACTGGGTGAGGCAAGCCTCCTTGGGGAATACATGATAAATACATAATCAGTGAAGCCTCCTCTCTAATACCAGGATGAAGAGCCCACTACATATGCCTTGGTATGTTGACACATGAACACATAGGTTGGATGGATGCTTCTGTGCACTAAAATCAGTGCAAAGAATCCTAATGAGTTCCTAAGAACTGGACCTGATGCTTTTAAAATTACGTCATGTACTTTTTGCTGTTCAGCTTCAATGCCTTAATTTTTCAGTTATTTGAGATAAATAGCAATTTACACTCCTAAAAATTCAGTGAAAAAATGATGCAGTCATAAGGTTCTTACCTACAACCAGGGGAAATGGAAGTAAATGGATTTGTGTTCGTTTGAACATCTACCACTTTCCTATGAAGATAAAACCCACAATAAATTTTCTGGTATCCTATACACCAACATTTATTTTAAACTTAATTTTCCATGAAAATGGGCTTTATCAGCCCCACTCATGCCTCTGACTTAATTTGTAATGATGTTTTCCTAGGCACCATAATCTGAGTAAATGGATAGAATTTCCCTACCTACCTCAAAAGCGAATAATTTAATCTTTTCATTGCAAATTCAGTGCTCTAGAGCATTCCATCTAGACCAAATTAAGGTCCTGGGTTGTAAATCTGTCTTTACCATCCGGTTTGTGCATAGAGTTCAAACAAAAGCCTTCAGGAGTGAAACTGCATCCATCAAAGGGTAGAATCTGTCTGCTAGTACAGAAACTTGGTCCACATACTGGCATGGCAGATGAAAGCACAAGATTCAAAGCTAATTTGGGATCCAGACATATTAACTGGAAGTAATAGATCGAAGCATACAAGAGTACACTTCTCTAAGGCTTGTGTGTGCTCTGATTTGTATCTTGCACATATTATTGATCTTAGTGAGGCTTCACAAGCAAGGTATGTGCAAGTACAGAATTTGTTGCTTTGCATTCGAATCTGTACTTTCAATATAGTTGGTGAGAAAGTGAGAAAACAATTAAGGAAGCAGTTGTTTGGGCTGCTGAAAAAGAATTAAGAAAATGATGGCGACAAACTAAATACTCATATATGAGCAAGGACAGATAGTCTCACCTGAATGTTCTTAAAGAGCAGACAGAGATAATTGCAGAGGCATTATCAATCATTTTTGACACTTCATTAAGAGCAGATGAATTTCTAGTGGAAGAGTGGATGAATTTCCAGTGGACTGAAGGACAGGAAAGCCAAGGTACAGCCAATAGTTAAGTAGGTAATAAATAGGAGAGAAAGATGTGGATCTATGATGCAAGCTTCAATACCCAAAGAAACAATAAAAGGATTTATTCCCAGACATTATTGCTATGGCTTCCAAATGTGCAAGTTTCGGGGCCTGTGGGAGGGAATGCTCTCAGGACCAAGGAGAGGCAATCAGATGGGCAGGAATATATCGAGCTAGTAGTTTCTGACTGAGAAGTATGACCCCCACTACTCTCCACCCCAGTTCCTCATCTGTCCCCGCCAAACACAGCATTTTATATTTAGAATATATTTGGAGAGAATACCAAAAAAAGAAATAGTTATGGTCAATAGAAGAACCCAAGTAAAGGATTAGACACATGCTTGCTCTGTGATGGTTAATCTAATCTAAGGACTCCCATGGTCCTGTCATATTGGGGAGTGATTTTCAATACTATTACTGGATTTCATTTAGTACACACAGACATGCATGCATAGAGGCTAGAGGTGGAAGAATGGGCAGGCATGCCCTGGCAGAGATAAATTAAACCATGCCCTGAATCTTCATTTTTCTTGCAAACAAATCCCAGGCTGAGTTACCCAAGTTGTTTCTGGAGACCTTGAATACCATTCTGATATTTCTTTCCACTATGGGGTGGGTTGTTTTGTTCCATTGCTTTAAGACAGCTCTTTGGGGGATTTCTTTGCTAGAATATATATGAATGTCCATTAAAAAAGAACAATAACAGAACCATTAATATATTGGGGCAGATGCTTAATTAATATAAAGGCAATGATGCTGTGCTGATATATGCAAGCTAAAGATCTGTCCTGTTGAATACCCAGAGAAGACACTTGCCAACCATAGTATCTATGCTTCATTACCTTATTTTCTGTGTGCCCAAAGAAAGCCAAAGAAAATTAGTTCTTTCTTATACCACTCATAGCCAGGAAAGGATCTGTCATCAGTCATGAAAACACTTGAAATATAGATGCAGTGTCTTCATTGGCACAGTCTTCCATGTCTAGCTTGTTACCTTGCTTTAGAGGACAGAGGGTTTTTTTCCAGTAAATGGGTTTCTGACATTTATGTCAGCAGAGCTGGCTGGGGTGGTGGAGGGGAGTGTGTGTTTTAAGGCAATCTCTTCTTTGATTTTGAATTTTATTTAACTTAACTTCATTTTTTAAGGTACTTGATTTTTCTACATGTATGTCTCACTATTATGCATAGACCATTAATCTGTTCTCCTGAGATCTCCAACTTTTAACATTTAGTCATTCATAACATTTTCAGACAGCTTTTTATAGCTATTGTAGTGTTAACCTTTACAGTACTAGAATTTCTTAAAAGTGTTGGGATATGACATCACCTGGCACTTGCCAAGTGACGCTGGTACCTTTCTTCACAGGCCAGCAGAAGACCAGGTCTGTAATGATATCTGACATCTTAGCTAGGACTGTCTTAAGGCTTTATTTTATTACAAATGTAGCTGCTGTTTTAATTTTGTATCTAGGATGGGCATTAAATTAAAAAGTGCAGCTGCTTTCAATTACACGCTAATGTTCTGTATCAAGATAGCTTTCATTTTTCATGGCATTGCCCAGTTGCCCTGCCCCCTTCCCTGCTGGCTTCTGCACCCAAACCTTCTAAGCACTTGGGAATTACCCAGGGATGGAAATTAACAGATGCCATTCATTTGCCACCTTTTATGCTTTGGTAGTAAAATCATAGAATCATTTAGGTTGGAAAAGACCTTTAAGATCATCAAGTCCAACCATTAACGTAACACTGTCAAGTCCACCACTAAACCATGTCCCTAAGTGTCACATCAACACCTCTTCTAAATACCTCCAGGGATGGGGACTCAACCACTTCCCTGGGCAGCCTGTTCCAGGGCCTGATAACCCTTTCAGTGAAGAAGTTTTTCCTAATATCCAATCTAAACCCTCCCCCAGCACAACTTGAGGCCATTTCCTCTTGTCATATCACTTGCTACTTGGGAGAAGAGACCGACACCCACCTCGCTACACCCTCCTTTCAGGTAGTTGTAGAGGGCGATAAGGTCTCCCCTCAGCCTCCTCTTCTCCAGGCTAAACAACCCCAGTTCCCTCAGCCGCTCCTCATAAGAGTGGTGCTCTAGACCCTTCACCAGCTTTGTTGCCCTTCTCTGGACACGCTCCAGTGCCTCAATGTCTTTCTTGTAGTGAGGGACCCAAAACTGAACACAGTTTTCGAGGTGCGGCCTCATCAGTGCCGAGTACAGGGGGACAATCACTTCCCTAGTCCTGCTGGCCACACTATTTCTGATACAAGCCAGGATGCTGTTGGCCTTCTTGGCCACCTGGGCACACTGCTGGCTCACATTCAGCCGGGTCTCAACCAACACCCCCAGGTCCTTTTCCACCAGGCAGCTTTTCAGCCACTCTTCCCCAAGCCTGTAGCGTTGCATGGCGTTGTTGTGGCCCAAGTGTAGGACCCGCACTTAGCCTTGTTGAACCTCATACAATTGGCCTCAGCCCATTGATCCAGCCTGTCCACATCCCTCTGTAGAGCCTTCCTACCCTCAAGCAGATAGGTCAATTTACTTAGTGAAAAAATTATGTTCTTACAAGCCAACCAAAAACTTCTGTCCATGGGGAAATGCAGCAAGAAGTTGTCAAAGGAGTAGGATGGTGTTAGGGAAATGCCACAGATAGATAAACCCTTTATAGGCATAGTCCTCCCTTCTCCTTCTCTATCTCTCAGCCTGGGACTGGGGGTTGCTGGGAGGGGGGGGCATTTTCTGGTGAGGTGGAGGAAGGGCAGCAGGCATAGACTGCACCTGCAAGGATAGCACTCCTGCATGAAGAGGAAGGGTGTCCCAACCCCATGAAGGCAGTACTAGCAGGAGTCATGAAGACCCATGTTAGCAAGGGAGAGCTTTGGACCTCAGCAGCTCTGAGAGTAACCTGGTAGACACTGAGGGGTGCTCATGATGCCATTGCTAACGCCGTGGTTAGACTGAGATTGCCACTGGTGTGGGCAGGCTGAGGAGCAGGGGAGCAACACAGACTCTGGGAATCACTGCTGGAGCTATAGGTTAGCATCCCTTCATGGGGAGCAGGAGACTGGCTTTCCCATCCTCCCTCCAGTGAAGATGAACTCTGGCTGTGCTCATTTGACGCTGGGGTTTTGTTAGCCTCCAACAAATTGAGATGAAGGAAATAAAGAGCAATGTGCAAAAGGCACGTTGGTTCATTGGGTGGTCATCCAGGATGTAGAGGTGAAGAACCACTGGCAAGGACAGTGGGGTGGGCATATTGCTCGTTAGCCTCATGCTGCTCATTCTGCATTGTTTCCTCAAATTAGTTAGACATTTCTTATGGTTTTAATAAAGTCAACTCAGCAGAGACTTAGTGCTTGTAAGTAGAGAAGAATCTGTTGGGGGAAAAAAAAGGCAGGGGGGTGTTTGAATACTGCCTTTCTGCGTATGGGTTCAAAATGCTTTATTTTGGAGTTGCCCAGATACTGAACTAAGTCTTCACTGTCTAGTAAAAGACTAGGAAAGAAAAGTAAAGTAAACTTCCTTCTAAGGGCTAGCTAGTGTCTCAGAGTGAACCACAAATGACCATCTTTTATGGAGGTCACAAATACCAGAAAACACAATTCCTTTTAAGTCCACCTTGACTTGTGTCCTTCATGCTGCAGCATATGTGGCACACTTACTGACACCAGAAATTCAAACCTAATTTTCTATGCTGGGGTAGAAGAGGTTGGCTCCCACTGAAGAAAAGGGCGTGTAATTTCTCCCCAGTCCCCATGCACACACATGAGGGAATGAGATGCTTGTGATTCTAAGGTGTAAGTTTCTCTTATGCATGTAAAGGAGGAACAAATACTCGAAAATCTTTCCTCTTTGTTAACAGGATTTTTAAAGAGAGAGCAGCCTGCTCCTGTGCTAAGTAGCCACATGAGCAAACAGGAACACTTCTGGCAGATGAGGAGGTTTCCCTCTTCCTTAGCAGCTGAAAAATGGAATCTGATGTATAAAATACCTCTTGTAATTAATCAGCTGGCTTGTTCATGCCTCCTAATCTCACATTTGAAAGCTGTCTGGAAACCTGAAGTACCTTGGGGATAAAATAGTGGGCATTAGGCTTATTTTCTGGCAAACCAAGCTTTGGGAGTCTGCCAGCATTAGTCAGGCTTATTGGACCATACCTAATCGAAGGCATGAGCTGAAGTCTTTGACTACCTGAAAGTTCAGAGAGTGATGAGCAAGAGTGACCTCTCCCAAGCTGTGAGATAAATAATAAATGGCCAAAAAAAGAGGTAGAGAGCTAAAAATAAAGTCCAGCTACACTGTGAACCCTAGTAGGAGCAGCGAGGATCACCTCACTAAGCAGGTTTTTTTGCCCCTTGCTACTCAACTCCCAGCTCCCTGAAAGCATAATGTATGATTCAGCATGCGAGTGGAGCTGGGAGGGGGATTTGCACACCTTGGCTGGGAGCCGTATGACCCCAAGGAGCACGGTTGTACCCTCACATCCACACAGGGAAATGCCGCTGGCTCTGAGGAAGCGGCTGCCAGCAATGGCTGTGGTATTAGGAAGTGAAAGGATATTTGTGACATCTCCTTTTTAGAAGGATAAAAGAGGTCTGTTCAATGAGAAATAGTCTGAATAAGGTGTTGAAGGGGTTTATTGGACTCGTGCTAACAAAGCCTTCGATGAAACAGATGGGTTTTAAACAGAGGAGCTGGAGACACAGCCCAGTTGACCTGAGAGGAACCACAGGCTAGGGGTGGGTCTGCAGTAAAACGTGGGACTTTCTGGAGTCTTGTGGTGGAAAGAGAAAGATTTCGGGGCAGGTTGGTGAATCCTCTGACCTCTACCTCCAAGCTCTTACCTCACTGGGAATGGACATGCACTTACAGTCAGGCTAAAAGCATTTTCTGGATTTGACGAGGACAGAGAACATAAGTTTTCCAGATCAAGGTACAGATGACTTTGGTGGCTGAGGGGAAGGTGACAGCAGTGTCAGTTCTCTCGAAGCCCCACGGTCCAAAGTTGGGCTGAGAAATGAGGACCCCACCTCAAATTGCAAAGGACAGAGTGACTTAAAAGGGAAGAAAACATACACAGAGCTATTGCTTTTAGAAGAGGATACTAAGATGGAGCTGTCTGCCTTGCCACATGCTGAGCAAGAGCTTTGAAGGTACCTTCAGTCAAGGAGCTGATGCAGATTAGATTCAGCAGACAACTGAGATTGAGCAGCAAGGAGCTGTGGCAGGAACTGAAAAAAGGGAACAAGTCAGAGGCAACACGAGGAGATGACGGTCTCTTCACAAATCCTCCTTCATGTGAGAATTTCCTGTAACTGGCAGTCAGGAAGATAAAACAGACAGGATAATGTAGGGTATGATCACACTGGGGATCTCACAGCAATGATACTGCAAAACTTGGGGGAAACAGACAAATACACCGAGGGCAAATGGCAGCAGAGGAAATCACACAGAGCAGGGCTTTGGGAACATGAACTAAAAGTAACCAATTCCCAGGGAAAAAGGTTTTACCTTTGCACTGGAGATGTGTAAGCAGCATCTTGGCTCCAGCAAACGTGTTTGGGAATAAACTCAAATGGTAAAGGCCACGCACCTGAGTTGCATTAGGTGATTAATCATGCAGTTGTGATTAATCAGTTGTGCTTGCATGTAACAAGGCCCAGCCCAATATTCACTTCCACTGGAACAGATCCTGCACATCACTGCTGATTTGCCTGTGTGTAGCCTCCATCGCCTGCTGGCTGGGTCTCACTTTACAGCGTGTGGGTCAAGGGGGTCTGTTTCACATTTCATTAGACATACTGTACTTGCCATATATAGCTGTCCCCTTTTATTTTATAACATCAACAGGATGCTTCCCTCTAGTCGGACTACTGCAGGTTATACCATATTTCACTACAGGAATAATGCATGCAATTGGGTTCTTTTCATCACTCATCTTCTGTGTCTACTCTCAGAAGATGAAGAAATTTTTAAGCATAGCACTCACTCAGCATCTCCTGGCCTGCATGGCATGTGACAACAGAAAAAGGATATTTACACCTAACTCTTCATTTGTTCTTAGTCAAGAGTTGAAAGCAAGAATCACAGTGGAAGGCAGAACATGTACGTTGGAAAGAGAAAAACATTTATTTTAGGCCATGTGTTACTTCTGTATTAGGAAGCTAAGGTCCTCTTTCATGTAAAAATTCTTTGGTGTTCTGGTTTTGTTTGAACTTTCTCAAAGGACTGCTTCTGATGTCACCTACAGTGCCGTTGTTTACATGGCAACTCATTTGTTAGCCCATTTCAAGCAGTGAACAGCATAATTGACCACCAAAGTTTGCAGATCAACATGATAAAATACACATTTGTAAGGCATTCATGTGAATATTTTATAGCTGTTGTCATTGTAAAAGGCTTACTGGGCAGCTTATCATTTATTTGACTGTCTAAATCTGCAAGTCCCAGGCTTTGCTTTGGTATCAGATTATGCTCTGTTAGTCAAGTGCAAATTCCCCTCCTCTTTTCCATCACATAACTACAGTCTTCCATTTGAAAGGGAATAGTCTCATACAAATAAAATTTTACCCAAATCCTACAAATCCCAGGAATCTTGAACTAATCTTGGCTTCTGTCATACTGCTTCACAGTCCATCTCTGATCGAGAGGATATTTTTCCCAACGAATGAAATAATGAGATGCTTTCAAGACACTTGACTAGTTTTATAGCTTTCAAAAATAGCACTGCATCTCACCGAGCACGGATAGTCCCAGAGCTCTGTGCAAATTTTCCAGTGATGCTGTTATCACCTCCTGCACTGAGCTGCAACAGGACCCCCAGCCCATCGCTCCTCCTTCAGCCATCTGATAATGTCACTGGTGACGCTTTGGTTCTGGTAAAGTGGCAGCTCTACCTTAACTTTATGATGTGGTCTATAATCAGAAAGCACAGAAAAACTGTACCACCATGTTATCCATGTGTCTCTGGGGCAAAGTTGAAATTGGCTTTCTTGGTTTGCCCTCAGTTAATAAGCGGAGTGAGCCTATTGCCTTTTGATATCAATGCTGGATCAATCCTCATTTGTAATGAGGAGGAAAAAATTCAGAAATTACTTTCACTCACTTATAAGTGGTGTCCAAAGATCTCTAACAAAGGCTGGATGATCAGAGCCTGGACTGCCTCCCTGCACTGCTTGCAGTAAGTGCTCATCAGCCAGTGTGAACGTGTGTTTTGTGCATGTGAAAGACAATGAAATCACATCTGCTCCTTTTCATGGTACACGACGAGTGTGACTGTGGCCCATCAGGGCCTTTTCCCAGCACTGACAGATGGCAGAAATTGAGTTGGTCATAGGACCCCAAAAGCTGACTGAAGGCAGACATCTGCAGCACAGTAGTCTGTAGCTGAGCTACTTAGCAAACTCCCTACACAGCCAACAGAGAGAGAAGGTACTTTTAGGGAGCATACCTCTGCCTTATTTTAGATGCCTATTTTAGGGTGGGCTGAATCACACTTTGGGCTCTATTCACTATTGACCAGGGACCTCCTCTGGTCACCAGGCAGCCCAGGTGACCTACATTTAGGTAGATGACTTCCATCCCCATTTTATTCAGGCAGATGAAGTGCCACTCCAAAAATGCACTTCGGCTGGGTAATGTCCATAGTGGTACCGGCCCTGCCTGCCCTCTTGTAATCATGGCCCCTTGAGAGGTTATTTTGGGACACCTGGGAACAGTTTAAATTTGCTCTCCCCAGTCTGAGGCAGGCCCTCCTGGCTGGCCCTCAGGCCCATCAGATGCTGCTATTGGAAATGCAGTTTGCATCCCACTGCATCAATAAAGGTGAGTCAAGCACAGCAAGGGTAGCTCTGAAGGCTCATTTCATTGATGTTTGCTGTTATTGAGTACATACATAACTTTCCTGCCAGCTGGAGATGGCTGTAATAAGGCCAGTCTCAGTAATATGGACAGGGATCCTTCCAGGGAGAAAACACAATGGCTCATACCTCTTTTCCAAATTTTTTCTTACTTCCAGCTTTCAGAAAAAAAAATCTGTTTGCAGGGTATTTTCCTGGTGGTTCTTCCCTGCGCAGAGGAGACCTTGGGAGCAGACACACACAGAGCTCTTCTCATTTCAGAAAAAGAAGACTGTGATAACCATACAGCATGCAACAAAAAAGTTGAATGTGACCAGTGTTGCAAGAGCACAGCCAGCCCCACAGCTGGGGGTAAACCCTATAGGCAGTTAAACCAAAAACATAATCACAAGCATAAAATTACCCTCATAAGCCCATCCATTGGACAACTCCAAGAGACCTAAGGGGTAATAGGAGGGAAGATCTCACAGTGGCTCTTGTCTGTTTAATCAACTTCATGCTTAAGGAGTTTTTCCTCTACCACACCAAGTGACCTCTGGCTGACTAAAACCTATTTTTCAAAATATTTTCTTCTTGCCAGAGATGAAGATCCAGAAACTGATTCACCATCCCTTTTTGTAATTTCTTTCAAATATTCATACCCCACTGTTAAAAAAATGCATCTTCTTGTACTACAAGCTTTTCTGGCTTCCAACATCTGAGCTTGCTCACCACCTGTTCTTGTTTCTTGTTGAACTCTTCTCACTAGATTAAGGATTCACTGTGCCCTATCTTCTCTTTTTCCCTACTTCAGCTGTTACCGAGCCACTTCACAATAAATAGATCAGAATAAAACATTTTCTCAAACTCTGCAGGCCTCAAATCATCTCTGCACCTTTTTCATTTTCCAACATCTTTTTTCAAGATGCCAGCATCAGAACTTCATGCAGTATTTCAGTTCCAGTGAAATTACTTCCCTGCACCTACTCATTTATCTCATGTTTATGTAGCTAGGCATTACATTCGCTTGTATTGCCAGAACACCTCAGTGGGACTCTGTTTGCACTGTGGCAACCCTGAGACTCTTCTCAGCATTGCTGCTTCCCCAACTCTGCAGATAAAGCCTAGAGTCTATGCTTGTGTAACTCAGCCATATTAAAAAAGCTTTATTTGATTAGACTCCATTTTCCATATTTCCAATATTCCACTATTTCATATAGTTGTCATGTCCTCATCATTATTTCTATTCCACCAGCATATGTGATATTCACAGATTTGTTTTAAATCAACAGGAATGTTGCATTTATTTCCAGATCACTGACAAAATTGGTTGGTCAACATGGTTTCTAGTACATACCACCATGGGATGCCACTAGAAACAGACTCATTCAGAGAAAATTTCACGTTAGCAACAGCTTTGCAATCTGCCATTCAGCAAGTTCTAAATTCATCTTATCCAAGCTTTATTGACACTAATTGCTCATTTTTGCAACCTTGCCATGCAGTTGCTCATTTTTTAAAAATTCAGATTATCCTATGGCAGCAAACAGAACACATTAAACCATAGAAATCTTTTATGTCTACACAACAGTGTTTATCAGCCAAATGTGTAATTCTCAATAAAATCAGGCTGTTCCCACAAGATTTCCTTTTTTAATAGCATCATATTGACTGTCATGCAATTATATTCACACTTTTAATCTCTATTTACGTCTTTATTAATTAAATCTTTTTTCAGTTTTTCCGTTATTTTGCAAGGGATATATGTCAAGCTAGCAAGGCAATTACCTATATTAACCCATTTTTCCTTTTTACTGTACCATCACCAGATGGTTGAAATAATTGGCTATATCGCTTGATGCAAGTTACTCAAGTTTGACGCTTTATAAACATTCATCTTAAAGAGACAGTAGCACCTTCTTTGCTTTCCAGTGGACTGGAAAACGTTTAAGGTTGCATAGGCATATCACCTGCTTTTCTCTGAGTACAGAACAGAAAGGTCTATTGACGACTTCTTTCTTTTCTTTATCGCAGTTATGAATGGTTCTGTTTTCACTTTGCAAAGGCGATCTTTTATTATTTCTTTCTTTTGCTTGTACTTTGGCTCAAAAAGTCCTTCCTCATCCTAAACCTGGCAGACATTTTTTTCTGTACTTTCTTTACCTTCCTTTGTGTGTTTTGTACAGTGCTTAAATTCTAATAGCTGTCGTTTTCCCCTCTTTAACACTGTTACATAGCACTAAATCTGTGGCTTACATCTACTTCTGTATTACCTTAGGAGGTTTAAAGCGGGTAACTATTATATCTGTATAAGAACAGCAAGCAGAGGCGGGGGCGGGGGGGAAGTAAGATTAATAGCACTTCCTCTGTCACAGTCTGAGAGAAAAGAGCATCTTGAACCACTCCTGGCACCCCAATCTGTGGCTATGTTGGCCCACCCAAGCCATGTAGAGCACCCGACACCAGCCTACCCTCAAGAGGACTGATGCCCTCAGAGCAGGTGGTTTCAGGTTTAATATAACACAAGTAGGGAAAACTTCTGGGTTGAAACCATTGTTTCAGGTTCTCTACAGCCCTAGACTACTGTGACTCTATGAGGACACTGAGGTCAACTTTTCAAGGTTTCTCTCTTAAGAAAATTAAAATATTGCAAGCATCCTAGAGCCTGGAAGCATGAGCATTTGCCTGTTGAGGTTAGGAGTTAGTCTAGTGGCTGTGAGTTTTGGGTGATGACTGAGGTGCAGTGAGCTGTGCAGAGTTGCCATTACATATAGCGTGATGGAGAGGCTGGTAATCAGGATCATGGAGTAACTGAGGTGGGAAGGGTCGGGAGGTCTCTACTCCAAGCCCCTGCTCAAACCAAGGTCAGCTCTGAACTCAGACCAGGTTGCTCGGGCATTTATCCAGTTGGGTCTTGAAAAGCCTCCTAAGATGGAGACTGACTGCACGACCTTTTTGGGCAGCCTGCTCTGCTGCCTGACTGTTCTTGCAGTGAAAAATTTTTTCCTTATATCTACTTGGAAACCAACTGTCTGTCGTCCATCTGCCATGCCCCACTATGAACAGCCTGGCTCCATCTTTTCAATTACCTCCTTGTAGGCATCAGACATCTGCTGTTAAGTCCCTCCAAAGCCATCACATCTCCTGTTGGAAGAAGCACCCCCTCCCTCAGCCTCTCCTCACAGGGCAAGCGGTCCTGCCCTGATCATCTTGGAGGCCCTCTGCTGAACTCGCTCTGGGTCATCGGTGCCTTTCTTGTATTGCAGGGGGGGGCCAAAGCTGGACACAGTACTCTAGATGGGGTCTAGCAAGTGCTGAGTATATGCTTTCTTCAGCTAACTGCTCTCTTTCAGCCACAACCCTTTTTCTCCACAGCTCTTCCAGGTCCCTTAAGTGGGTTGCTTGTACCCTGCCTCCATTTTCTGTGTCATTGCCACTTCAGTGCAACGATTCATTGCCCTGCTTTTGAAACTCACACAGCTCTGCCTTGCAGTCTGCCCGAGTAATCAGCATTCAGAAATAACAGCGATATTTTGAACAGATGAGAACAGGTCTGGTTTTGCTAACGCCGACTGCTGTGGCAGGCTATACAGCAGAAACCAAAGAATATCAAAACGCTCTTCTGTCCCTTCTCAGAACAGAGAGTAACAAAATGGATCAGTTTCCTACAGCAGCAGCCGTGGGGGCCTTTTCTGTGCTAAGAAAATATGCCCTCTCGTCCCAACCTGCAGCATTTTGTATCAAGGAAAGCCTCTCAGCACTGCTTTGTTATTTATTCTGCCTGCGTGGTCCCTCGGTGCAGTGGCTGCCGCCACAGGCAGACGCAGCACGAGGCATTGCCAGAGAACGTTAAAAGCAGAAAAAGTCCCAGGAGCCACACAAAGAGATGCAAAAATGTACATTCTCTTCCCACTCCAGAAAAAAGCAGCGACTGTTAGTTGCTCACAGACTTCACAGAGCATTTAGGCTAAAGAGCCCTGAAAAGTCAGGGGAATAATTCTAGATGTTGTGAAAATGGGTATGATTCCACACACAGAACAGTGAACGTCTCATTTTATGGGGTTTGCCTGCATCACTTGCTCAAACAGCCAAATAGCCCTCTTCAAGACCAGATTTGCCTATTAGGCAAGGAGCAAATCTCCCATCATGGCTTCCAGTTTGGTGAGCTCTGAAGCACATATACATAAGTAAGTGTGCCCAGTATGCCATAAAAACAGTAATTGGTACAGGAATTGGGTGCCCCTGCAAGCTCATGGAGAGAACGGAATGTATAACGTTCAACAACTAAAACCAGGCAAACATCTAATGGCATTTCAAGCTTCTGGTTGTTCTCCTTGTAATTCCAAATTTCTATAACTTCCTTCTTCCACATGCTCTGTCACACTCCTTTCTCAGCCCTGCACAAGCCTTCTCTGTCCTTCCCAACTGGTGATCCTGGGCGTCACCTTGCTTTGCCAGGGCCTGCTGGATTCTTCCTGGGAGGGTCCATCTTGGGCCTCTCCCCCTGTGTGCTCTGAATCAAGAGCCACAGAGCAGACAAGGTTGAAATTCAGCAAGCCTGTGGGAAATTGTGCAAAGGCAGAGGTTTTTGTGTTCTTTGGCAACGTAATTTCGAACAGGGAAGAGGAAAGGTTTACAGGAGGGAATTGGTGATCAATTACGACACTTAACAGTGAGAGGCAAATCTTGACCATGTTGGGGTACATGTGGCATAGGTGCAGTAAACACAGGAAAATGAACCCTTGTGATCAGAATGTGCAGAATGGTCTGTTGTGCAACTAGAAGGACAAGCAAAAGCTTAGGGATCTTATTTCTCATGAGCATGTTTTTCCCATCCTGCAGCTGAACCTGTTGCAGCTGCTCTCCCAGACATTTCACGAATTTGTAAAACCCTTAGGCCACCAGGCCCAAACACCCAAATAAATAACTAATTCAATTATTTTGCAAAACCAACACCATACAGTCTGTGACGTATAATACTCAATGAAACAAAACACACCAAAAAAGAGAAGCTGGTGACACTGAGACCAGGGTGCTCTGTTTTAAAGCAAAGCTGTTGTGCACTTTTAATACCATAATTAAGGACATGAGCCCTTTTTTGCATTCTGGTTTGTTGAGATAAATCTGAATTTTCCTCCTCTGAAGGAGGAAAAACTGGGAAGAAACAGTCACTGAAAAGAGTATGTAAATCTGGTCAGCATACAGCCAGCCTAGGAATGTATTTTGTTTTAATCACAGAAACACAAATATTGACAGTTGTAGGAATAGACTGAAAGTTCATCAAGTCCTCTTCTGAACTGGGAACATGAAGAGGAATTTAGGCCTGATTCTCAGTTGCTTATACTAGTAATGATGTATTTCAGGGAAATACATCATCGTGGACACAGTGAGGTGAGAAAGTCTGATCAAATGAAAAGGCCTTTTTTTGTTATAAGAGTTCATAGTTCTATTCCATACAATCCAGTGCATGTGGAAGGTCATCCTAGCTCAGGGAGAAATTGAGCCCATTACACTATCGCTCCTCAGATGTTACCTATTTCTGGACTACAGCAGTGTGCAGTGGTGGTGCCAACCACTGGAAAAAAATGTCTGCCCCAAATATGCGTAGTTTGAATACATGAGACAGATGACAAACAGTGGGAGACTGTGACCCTCATGTTACAGCTGCTGGCCCTGAGGGTTGAGCGAACGCACTTGCCAAAGGTGATGATGGGAATCAGCAGCAGGACCAGGAGCTGATTTATTGAGCTGGTTTATTCTCCTTGAAACAATCAGTCACTGAAAGGACATCTTTCTCTCTGGTGAATTTTTCTGAGCATGCTTTGCTTTTTAAAAGGTGGTGAAACATAATCAAAGAACATGTTCATTAATGATGTTTGTCCAGGAAGTTTCTGCTAACATCAGCCTCTTTTCATCTGTACAATGCCAGTTTCAAGGATCCATTTGCATCACATTGGGGAAGTCCTATTCATGCATCATTTGCAATATGAACCATCTGTTTTACTCAAACAGAGATAACAGACAATGCAGTCTCAACACAGAAGGGATTCATTTTTTAATCTTTGTGCACATTTGTTAAAACAATTTACCTTTGAATTTCAAGCTTTAAAAAACTGTCAGACCAAACACCGGCTTGCAAAGATCACTGTGATTTAATTAAAAATGTATAAAATGTCAAAGTTGGCTTAACACTCATGTGGGAAGGAAATACTGCCAAGTTTCCACCCCTGTCTTGAGAATGTATTAGTTTATATGAACTGCACTGGAATGAAAAAAAATCTTTTAAATTAGAAGGAATTATAAATTAGAATTAATTAAAGTATATTTACCTTTGATGGCAACATTGGCACATACAAAAACTTATATAATCTCTGGTGTAATACTTACTGAAACTGTTTTATGGCCCAGTCTCAAGATTTCATGTCAGAGGGACCAATAGCTTTCTTTTCAGCTTCAGTAGTGTATTTACATATTCATATCTACAATAGTTATTCCATCTCAGCAGAGTAGCCAATTTCACCCTAATTAAAGCCTCATTATGCCATCTTAATAGTAACACATAGCTCTCTTCAACCTCAAAACACTTGCTAAGTTTTAACAGTGCCCAAGGCCACCCCATAAATCGGTAGTAGCAGTACAATTAGTACTTGGGATTTCTTGGCTCTTAGGTCTACATTCAACTGCTAAGCCAGCTCTCCCTCTCTCTCTCTCCTGCCCACTCTTTTGGGTCTATATCAAGCTTTTTAGGTCATAAATACATGTAATGTCAAATCTGGTACCCCTTATCACAGCCTGCCCACTCACTCAAGAAGAAAAACATGCAGAAAAGAAAATGAATGAATGTTCCTTGTCAAGGAATAAACCATTGTATATTCACCAAGAGGGATAATATGATTCACTTATCCCTTGAGGGTTCATGAGCTCTTTTCTTCCCCTTTCTGGCAATATATTCTTTATGCTATTCTGTGAATATAAAATAGCCAAAAAAAAGAGCTAGTTATTTTTTTATAAAGGTACTATATTGCTATTTAATATCCAAGCAGCAGCTTCATAGATAAGGTTGCAATGTAAAGCAAGCTGTTTCCTAACACCAGTGGAGAGACCTCCCCAGTAATGTTAAAGTGAGCTCTTCATGAACATAAGCTTGTCCCTGGTTAATGTGGTACCCAGTATAGCAGGGTGGCTGCATCCTTCTTACCGTATTGGTACCAGACAGTAGATCAAGGGATGGGAAGAACCACTTGCATCTTCTCTCTCTGTACCCGAACAGGCACAACCAGACAGATATACTCAGTGGTATTAACTCCCAAGGTGTTCTCTCCTTAGATTTCTTTGCAACATCTGTTTCCACGTTTTGTAAGGAACTATTTCATAAGTCAGTGTCATATACCAGGTTTGGTACTTCTCTTGATGTCTAACCTAAACCTTTCCCTTTTCTATTTCCAGCCATGACTGTGGTTTTCTTCATGTTAACCCCTCCCTCCTCCAATCCTACAGCAAAATAAACCTTCCTTAGATATTGAAATGCTCTCCTTCACAATAAATATCCTTGCAATAAGTGTCTTTATTCTAAATTAGAATCATAGAATTGCCCAGGTTGGAAGGGACCGCAAAAGATCATCTGGTCCAAACTTCCATGGGAAAGGGAGCCTAGATGACATTACCTAGCACCCTGTCCAATCACATTTTGAAAACCTCCAGTGATGAGGACTCTACCACATTCCTGGGGAGGTTGTTCCAGTGAACAATTGTTCTTACTGTAAAAAATTTCTTTCGTATGTTGAGATGAAACCTCGCCCAGTGCAACTTTTGCCCCTTGTCTTCTCCATATGGCTTCTTGTGAAGAGAGAGCCTCTGTTCTCTTTGTAGCCACCCTTTAAGTACTGGCATGCTGTGATGGTGATGAGGTCCCCCCAAGCCTTCCCTTCTCCAGGGAGAAACGACCTAACTCCTTCAGTCCGTCCTCATAGGGCAGGTTCTCCAGCCCTTTGATCACCTTCATGGCTCTCCTCTGGACCCTCTCCAGTCTGTCCGTATCTTTCTTGAACTGGAGGGACCAGAATTGGACACAGTACTCCAGGAGCAGCCTGACAAGCCCTGAATAGAGTGATGATCACATCTCTATCTCTGCTAGTAATGTCCCTGTGGATGCAGCCCAGGATCCAATTTGCCTTTGTGGCTGCAGCAGCACAATGCTGACACACGTTCAGCTTGTTGTCCACAGGACCCCCACAGGAGAATCTCTACTGCTGCGCCAGTCAACATTTCTTAGCATTTCGTTCCAGATCCAACTACCTGACCTGACTAATAATGTGCAAATCTTCTTGTAGTCCCACCTTCAAATAATTTTAGGTGCTCTTCCTCAGCCTCACTTTCAAATCTTGACACTAGGCAAATGCTTATTTTTCAATCCATTTAATACTAAATAAAACCATGTCAGCATCTCACTTCTTCTGCCATCTCAATCAAAGCTGTGGTTTGTTTGACTACTACATGTTTCATCTTGTTCAGTAGTGTCCTTTGCCATATTTTTCTTTCCAAAAGCCTTCGTGAATTCCAGGGGAGGAACTGCTCTCGTCATCTGCATTGGGATTTTGTACGGCATCAAAAAAACCCACCTGTTCTCTCATGTGCAGTGACACTTTAATGTCCAATTTCTCTGCTTCATCTTCACAGATCTTCTTTCTCAAATGACCCATAACCTGTGAAGCAGGAAGAAAGGGGCTGAAAGCCCTGGTACAGCAAGCCTTTTCTGAACCCTACAGATTGCAGTGTCCTGCTTGTGTGATCTGAAGCTGTCACTGGTTCATGGATAAAAAACTTAGTTTAGAAGTTAGCGTGTAGAAATGTTCAACTTACCACATTTAGCAGGCCTTCAACTGCCTTCCAGATGTTCAAAGTGTTGGCTTGAATCCAAGTGTGTTGATAACTGCTCCAACATCCAAAATTTTTACTGAACCAGATATTATTTTAAGTCAAAAAAAGGATTTTCTTTTTTTCTAGAGACACAGAAAAGAGACAGAAACTCACCTACTTTCTGGATCTTTTCCTTTTTTTGTTTGGTTGGGGTGGGGGGGTTTCTTCTTTATCCATTTGGGTGGCTCTAAGAAAGAATTTGTTTCACACAGGGACAAACTGTTTTTCTTCCTCTAGTTTACAACTGAAGAAGTGCTCTACCTTCTATGTTGCTTTCAGTTCAACAAAAAGGATTTCCTAAAATATGACATAAAAATCTTATGATTATTTCATATGGGAAGTAGTCTGATAGTTTTTCAGACTGAGCTAAATGACTGGGAAGAGGTAGAAGGGAATGGGGAGAGAGCTCACATTTATGCCACAGACCTGAAAAAAGTTTACTCTGTTGACTGAAGTTAAATCTGTGTTTTTCTACAGAGCTGCCTTAAGTATAACCATCATAAAGAGCTTAAATCATGTTGTAGCTTATGGGTATTTCTGTACTGTTGTGAGAATAAAAGTAACCCTGATGTCATGAAATGCCAGTAACACTATGCCCAACATAATGTAGATAAGCTAAAAGCAATGTAACCTTTAAAAAAAATAAGGCTGCTATTTAGCTACTGCACATATTAGCTATCCAGCACCCCAGGCTAGAAAAGTGGATGATGCAAGTGTCTAACCTTTAAGTGCAAACGTATTTGTACACGAAGTATCCAAGCTTCGGGACCTGCAGCTTCCTAGGCAGGAAGAACAGGCAGAACAACACGGGATGAGACATTTTTCAAATCACAGGGAGGAAAAAAGAAGTGGTTTTGGTTAGAGAATGGGAGACACAGGCCAACCATCTAGCAGGGGATAGGGAGAGTCATTCAGTCACTGCCAGATGAGAATGGGAAACATGCAAGGGGCTGATACAAAGCATGACAGTAAGAAATATAGGGGAAAATACGTTACATCAATTTAGACCTAGTCAGGCACCATGGACCCAATGCTTTTAAACAGCCTGGGAGTCCACATCCCCCTTTCTAATGCCCAGTCAGCTGTAAGTATAAGATTGTACGTTAAATAAATACAATTGTAAATGACAGCATTTAGCTCTCTAATTACCTGCTGGTCCCTGTAATTTATTGGACCTGCAAATCTATCTCCAGGAAGGTGGGAACAATTCAATTACTCTTCAAACAAAGGCAAACTTGGCAGGCACAGATCTGTAGCTACAGGTGCTGAAAGTGTTATCAAGCATATTATTTGAGGTGCTTCATTCGGGTAATACCCTGACTGGGGGTTCTTAGTTGGATTCTCAGCTGGAATTATGATGTACTGCTCTGCTCCATATTCACACACAGAACATATGCTTACTCCCGCTTTTAAAAACAACTTTTTAACCACAGAAGCATGCAAGATATTGCATTCTTGTTTCACTTGAATATTTATGCACACTACTTTTTCTGAGTCTGAGCAGAAGGCAACAGTCTATAATTAGTACAGCCTGATGAGAGATCCATAGATTATGTTAAGTATTCTTTTTGTTTTCCAGGCAATTGTGTGACTTTGGGTTTTCTTTAGCAGGACAACGTGATTCTAGTAAACAATATTAATGATGGACTCAGCCCTGCTCTTCACTAGCAAGAGATATTCCCCCTAAGACAAGGTAGGATAAATAGGAACATGCAGCTATGCCCAAGTGAGGCTGTGATTTTCTACGGCAAGTCAATCCCCTTTGGGCTTTAATGTGTTTCTTTACAGGAGTGAAAGCTGAAAATATGAAAACAGAAAGTCTCTACTTAGTAGGATGTAGGCTGTTGTGCAGCTCATTTAGTGCCTGGAGCTGCCTTCCAGGTCCTCCCTTGATAGCACAGTGAGGAGTTTATAGGGGAAAGGAAGCTAATTCCCACAGTGGCACGTAGAGGTGTGGAGCAGCGTTACGCACGCTTAACTGCATTATATAGTACTTCCCTGAGGTGATAATCCTCACACTATGCATGTACATAAATAGGTATTTGCTTTTAGCACAGCCTCCTTCTCAGAAAACTATTTGGAACCTCCTTTCAAATAATTTTCTTACCAGCAATTTCTTTTCTTCTGATATGTTCATGGATGTTCATGGAAATGCAATGCAAGCAAACAGGGAAATCTCTCCAGGATTAGAGCTGCTCAGCACCCAGCGTAGGAGACCAGCTACAGTAATACCAACACATCCCTAAGCAGAAGGATAGCACCTGGCAACGCACACAACATACGATAACCATAAACTGCAGATTACCGCCTTGTATGCCCTCTTTATTGACTATGTACACATTGGTGGCTCTCCCAAAAAAGCCTGAAGCAACCTGACACACAGGTTAGGAACCCACCGTCTTCATCACAAACCTCCATTTCAGATGTACTCAATCTGCAAGGTTTGTCCTTCTGTTTGCCACTGTAGTAAAACACTTACTCGATTTGAAAAACAGTGAAGTTTTCAAAGACCTTCCGTCTTAAGTGTTCATAGTACTTGGGACAATCATTTGGAAAAAATTCACCACTACCAGTCTTAAAACAATTAGTTCAGTTATTTACAAGTTTTAAGTAGTCTTTTCTCCTGTGCCTTTGTTATTAACTGTTACTTCTGTACCATTCACTTCACATAACTTCAGTTACTTTTGGCAGGGGACCAGCTGATAGTGGTTCATGACTTTCTCTGTAATTCATGGAGAGAAATATGGATTTCATTATCCACACACAAAGCTCTGTGCAGGAGCTCAGGCACCTACCAGAGATAGATAAAGACCTTGTATCTGGAAGGAGTGAGGGCCAGAAACCCAGAGGTCAGGGTGCCTGTAGACACCCCCTCCTTCCCTGCCCATGCTTTCCAAGCCTGGCCAGGATGGGTGCCAGCTGCGCTCCCTGGCACTGGGGATGGGACAGTGTCACTGGAGCAGGACATGTCACAGGAGGGAGTTCTCAGCTGCAGCTTGTGGTGAGGCAACACTGGCTGCACCCAGACATAGTCCCCTTCTTCCAGCCTGCCCAGTGCCTGTCTCTAACTGGTTAGAGTGTATGTCCCAGCTTCAGTCCCAGAAGGAGACGTTACATGCTGCCCTTGTGCATTTGCACAACAGGTAAACTCAAAGTGGGTTTGGGTTTTTTTAGCTCTTCCAAAATTCTGTGTAGAGTTACTGTGTGCTGTAAAAGTCTGCTGTGGTGCCTGAAACGTGCCCTAGATCTGTGCAATGCCACTACTGAAGGGGGCCATGAAGCTTCAGTGAAGTCAGTGGAAGCCAGATGTGTGTTTGCTTGAAAAAAGGCTGGCTAAGTAAAAGACATCACACTATAGCTCAGTTACTGTCTACCGTTACCATGACCTTGATCCCAGTGACGAGCACCTGCCAGTGTCATTGGGAATGTGGTACTGTCACAGAAGTGAGAAAGATGCAGCAAAAAACACCGTTTGAAGGACATGAAAGTAGGAGAGGAACACAGGCATGTCTCTGCATAAACACATGCAGCACATGGCACCGGTTGTTTGCATGCAGAGCAACTCACCCCACCGCGCCGGCTGCTCCCCAACCCAGCACGGGTCTGACCGCTGGCAGTGAAGCAAGAGTCCTCCTCCCACTGGCGCTGGCTGCTGGCACCTATGGTGCGGCTACAACAAATGGCAAACTGGTGAATCTGACATCAGGAAATGGCGGTGACCGATCACTGTTTGCGCTTGGTACGCTTACAGTCGAGCCAAGCCAGCTGTTTTCTACCCGTCTCTGCTGTTTGCTCTCTCCAGCTCGTTAGCTGATGGTCAACATGGAAAGCAGTGGTACGGGGTATGGCTCCATGTGACTGCTGTGCTGGTCTCATGTCTCACCTGCTGCAGGTGTGGAAAGGAGCTGTCACTCCCCCCTCTCCCCTGCAGCCACCCCTGCCCACGAGGGAGCCGTTCTGCACCTCCTTGGCTCCCGGGGGACAGGGAGGGACTGGGAGTGTGCAGCCCAGGGAGCTGGGGCAGAGGCGTCCCCCTCCCCATCCACTGGTGGCTGGATAAGCTCAGCCATAACGTGAGGCTTTACTCTAGGGACACCAGGAGCTGGACAGCAAGCTTTAGTTACATGCAGATAGACCAGAAGTCACATTAAATTGTGCATGAAATAAAAACTGACCCCGACATGGCGGTGGCAGGGTTGAGCGGTGGACCCAGCCTTACTGGGGCTCTTTAGCTGCATCCTAATGCCACCGCAATTTCCACAGCCTCCAGCTCCACAATCCCTCCTTTGATGTGACTCTGATCTTTCCAGGCAGTTTATTCGACAACCTGATCTGCTTTAGCACTGAGAAAGTTTTATACCTGACCTGAATCTCTGCTTCTTTACACAGAGCTGATGAGCCTTCATTTTATTCCTCACGGTTTTGGGTAAGCAAAACTGTTTTTCTCTCGCTTCTTTTCACATTTCAAATGTTTGTACAGCATATTATCTTTCCTGGCTTTTGGCTTTTTATTGAAGTGATATGAGAGGGGAAGAGAGGGCATACCAAGTCAGGGATAGATAGAGATCTCCATAGTAAGTTATGGGAGAAACTGAGCATGTTGCACTATATATAGTATGTGTATAGGTCTATGTGGAGATAAATACGTGTAGGAGGATGCTTATGTTGATGTTCACAACAAAATATACAAACATACATAAGCACAAATTAATTTCCATCATAAAAATGCTTCATTAATTAGTTGCTCTTTTAATGCTACACAAAAATTCTTCCCCCTGCAAAAAAAAAATAATTCTGAATAGTCTCTAAATGCAGCCAAGCTTCAAGGAGAGCAGAGTCTCTATGAGAGAGGAGCTAGGAAGGTTTTCATTCCCTTATATGCCACTTACTGAGCTTTGTGAGCCTTTTTTTTAGAGCAGCTGATCTTAGAGCAGGATACTGGCACAGATGCCTCAGCAGCCTGATCCTGTATGGCAGGCTTTATCTCTCCACTTTTAATCTAATTTAAACATCCTCAAGAATACAAATATTATCTGAATGCACAGTAAAGGAGTCACAGAGCACAGCAGTATGGGTTAGTGCATGAGCAGAAGCCCCATAATCTCCATTGCCCATTTGTCATAATTTCTTTAGCTCATCTACGTGCTTCCACAGCCTGTAATGCTGGGTCTTTCTAGAGAGGCACCCTACCAGACATCAGCTACCCAGTGCTTCCCACAAGCATGAGGTAAGAGATGACAGCTTTGGCTGCTGCTCGTGTCCTGATTACACAGAGGTAGGGGATGGCACAGTCCCGGGCTTTATCCGTTCTGTCCCTGCATCTCTGCACAGCACAGAGGACTTGCACCCAGGTACTTGATAATGGGTGAATAGAGCTCAGACCCACACTTAAAATATGGATCAGGCATACGCCAGACACTTGCTATGCTGCTGTGTTGGTCTTGTGCAGGCTACAAATTTTGTGTGGCCAGGCAGGGCTTTGGGTTGCAGATACCCAAAAGTCCTACACCTCCCTTTGGGGCCAACTGCTGACCCATGAGACCTCTGATCGCCTTCCCTCCCCCTTGGAGAGCTTACCACCAGAGCCCCTCTCCCAGGCAATTCATGTCTATCTTCTTTGCTGAGCTTCTCAGGTTTTGCACTGAAAAAAGTTCACTGTCACGCCATTTTCTGTGTGTGAAGAAAGGCTCAGTGGTTTTCTTTCTATGAAGCCTGAAAGGCATTTCAGATCTTGAAAACTGCTGCAAAACCAGCAACCCTCCCCGTGATTTAATTTTCAAAGGCACTGACTTAATTCCCAGAAGTCAGTGGCAATACTGGCTGTAATCAAGAGGGCTGTACCTAAGAAGAATAAGAATTCCCCTCCAACTAATTTTTACTGCCTGGGTACATGAGAGCAGAAAACCCTGCAGAGAGCAGATAGAAATGCTGCCTGGTATGACCGGTTCTGCCCTAGTGGGGCAGATCCACAACTGCTTCCCACCAGCTTTACTTCAGTGTAAATGTACTGATGAAAAGAGCTGGGCTCTTCAGTCTCAAAAAGCTTAATTTACCTGTACCTCCAGCAGCTAGTTACTGTTTTAATGCTATGATGCTAAGTAGTTTTCTTTAACCCTAAATGGCAAAATGATCAGAGGGGAAACCTGGGGGAAAAGTAATGATTTCCAGCTATTCAGAGCCTCCATTCTGAGAGAATCATTTGCCAAGTTTGGAGCAGTGGCAGGGAAATAGGTGAGAGATGGCATTTCCAAACATTGGCTTCTGAAAGGCAAACTGAGTGCAGCCTGCCTGTTAGGATCTGGTGAGGACTGAATTATGCAGAGAAGAAAGGAGGACCATATAATTTGCACAGCGTGCCATATATTGTCTGTCTCTCTCTCTCTCTGTGTTCTCTTTCTGCTTCAGCAGCCTTCTCTAGCAAAATACTGAAATACAATCCTCCCTTCTGAGAACACAGTGAATAATTCTTTTCTAGACAAATTCAGTCCTGGGAAAGCCACTGATCTCAGTGGCATAGTAGTTCGTTGAACAAAGTCCCAATTAACTTTATGGCCCAAGAATCTATAGTCTGCCATTAAAATTTTCACCAAAAGATGCTGGCAGAGAAAGACTTTTTATAGCAATCATTGCATGAGACCGTGTCCTTAAAAACATGCTTTTCAGTAACCAGAATGCTTCTCTGGCTGGTCGGAGCTTGCACATCGCTGCAACTGCCCTTCACGTTTGTACTTTGGCAAGATAAAGCTGCTGCCAAAGCGTGGGCCAGCCAGCAGCGTGGCGTGCGGGGCAGATGGCTGGTGTTGTCAGCCATCTCCATCCCCTCTCCCACAGCAAATGTCAAATATGGGAGAACTGAGAAACAGACTTGACTTACAAAACTATTCCTGTTTGCCTTCTGTGGAGCCTGTTACCTCTGCCTCCTCTCTGCTAGTGGCTTGTCTGCATTTATTTACTTTTTCTGCCTTCTGTTCCCTTCCCACGTCAAGAAGAAAGGTGGCTTTTCAGGCCTGAACTGACACTGCACCTTTTTCTTCATTACCCGTTTTCTTCATTGACAAGCATATCTGCATTAGTGCATTTTAAATACTGGTTCTCCATTATGTATCTATGGTAATTAGTATTTTCCTTTAAATTTTAAATTTACCTATATTAAATATTTCTTTTTCCTAAGGTTGATAGATCCCTCTACGATTTTACCATCTTACCTGCATTTCTGTTTTTTGTTCAGTAATAACAATTGTCAGGACTGAAGGAAGAGTTTGGCCACTTAAGGAATGGTTTCAGTATTGCTAAGAGAGCTTCTGAGAAATAAATTTATATTTGATATGGTTTCATGTTAACAGAGGTTGACCTTATCTGAGGGCAGCCTTAAAAGGAAAGTCTGTTCAGTCCCAGGCTTGAGAGCAAACAGACAAGTGGTCCTTATGTAAGTAGTAATAAGTGTTTACAACATTGCTCAGATATCTTCATTGTTCTTAGCTGTACTTTTGCAATACTTTTGTTTGTTTAATTTCCTTTCTCTACTGTAATCTTAATGTAGTCATAATGGATTTGATTATATGTTGTTGCACTTTCTTGGCTTATTACAAACTGCTGGCAAACAATCCAGAGCTCGAATGTGCTCCTGCAAAATCAGCTGTTTAATAATGCCAGATAACAAACACGTTCTTGGTGAAGAATCTGTACACCGAACAAAGGGACACATCTCTGCAGTGTGCTAAAGAAGCACACTGCCTGCAGTTAGCAGCAGGAATGGCAGATGAAGAAAAAGGGCAGTAGTAGAGAAGACTGATTTCTGAAGCTTACACAAAATACTTTTTTCTACAAAGCATGCATCACAAATGTAGCAGAAATGCTGTGGAGTAGTATATAGGATGTATAAAAACTTGTTTGGGATGACCTGGATGTCTGATTTCAACCCCTCTTATGAATAACATCCTTGTCCCAAACTTACAACAGTACAAAACCTCCCAGCCTGTCTCTGCTCTTCTGCTCCTGGGAGGCAACAGTTTCAACAGAAGACCTTCAGTCAGGGCTTTGAATCCTTCTGTTGGTTCCTACTTGAATATCACATCAAACAAGCTGCTTATTTTCAATACGAAGGCCCTCAGAGCCTTGCCTCAGGAGTAAGGATTCTCTCTGTATATATGTGTGTATGTTTGTATATATATATTATTTTTGTTTCCATCTCAGGATCAGCCTACATTAGGAGGCTCCATCACTCAGTTGTTAAACAAGAGTCTTCATGTCTTGTGGTGTCTTAACTGCAGATCGGGTCTGATATGCTGCAATGCCAGAAGTAGACATGCTGCCCAGGTGCTGAGGGTGGTGAAACCCCTTCCCACCTCCCTGGCAAGCGGTTTCATCACGGGATGAGAGCCTAGTCTGGAATTTGGCTTGCAGAATCCCTCTGTTTAGATACTTTAGTTTTATATAAAATACTTGAAAGAGCAAGCTGCAAAACATTTCTGCAGCCTTCTTGGCCAAAGACCTTTGTAGGACCAGGGTCTCAGGGGCTGTGTAGCTGTCAATACCAAGTACGGCAGAGTGATAGGGAAAGCTGAGAGCCCCCAACTCTTACCAGAAACGAGCCAGGAAGATGCCTATTTGTGAGCCAGTGGGTAAGAGAGATGCCAGCACTGGGATCTGTAGCAGCTTTGTGAAAAATCCAGCTCTTCATTTCGTTTGCATCTTTTCCAGGCACCCATAACAAGCTCTCATTTGGGGCCAGATGCAATACTGTGTTGAATCCTGAGATTTTCTTTTCTTTTTTTTTTTTTCCTTTTTTCCTTTTTTTTTGTCTTTTTTTTAATAACAAAAGAAAAATAAAGCATTTATTTATTAGCTTCACTGCTGAAATAACTTTGACACCTCCGTCACATTCATCTGCTATCCGTCGTCTTATGCTTGGCTTGTAAGCTCTTTGGGCCACAGACAGTTTCTCTCTGCAGTGTTCCTGATTGCCACAGTAATAAGAAAAGAAAATAGTAATTATAATCTGTTGGCGTTTGTTTGCAATAATAAATAGACACTGAATGTTTCCTCAAGTGAACAAAACCACCATGTCTCGCTTTTAAAATTCTTAGATTTGAACTAATCATTCATGGAGTCATTTTATGTGTATATATGTGATTTAGACTTGCATCCCTGTGGAGGACATCTTGCAAGCACAGACTGAAGTTTATCTGGCAAAACACAAGCTCATGTACTCCCAGTGCTGAACTGGGCCTTCAGGGAGCAAGCGATGGCTGCCCAGTCACAGCTGGGTGATTCTGTACTGATTAAATTGAGGGGTGTTAATGCCAACCATTTCCCTAATCTGCTCTCATTCATACTGAGTCTGAGCAATGGTCTGAACTACGTGACTGCACTCTGGAGCAGAGAGCCCCCTGCTAAAGGGACAGGGATTATAGGTCCAAAGAGGGATATTTTCAGCCCTACCCGCCTGACCCAGCCAATGCAAAATCACGCATGAGAAAAACTCAGCACGTTGATATTACAGACACCGGCAGGTTTTCCAAACAAATCCATGCAAGCCTTTCAGTTTTCCCCAACACTAGTCTTGCCCTGAGTTGTGTTGTGGTATAAGTAGCACAATGTGTAAATATTAAAAAGTCACCTCACAGTAGGCAGAACTGTGTCAGACACAACTGGCCATCCATAAGACAGACATCTAGAAGGTCAAAAGACCCAGAAGGTTTCTTACTATTTAAAATACTTTTGGAATAGAGGTCAGGCATATTAGTCACTCTGAAAAGAAAATCATCCAGATCCTGGGGTCTGAGCACACTAGCCACTTCCATATAATGCTGACACAAACAAATGCTGGTGTGTCCCTATAAATCCTAGAAAATCTTTAACACTTAGAAATGGCAAACGTACCATGACCAACTTTATTCTGCAGCATTTGCAATCCCCGATGCCTCTGTCACCACCACCTGGTATTTTCTTACCAAGGCTGTCTCTGAAATCTGCAGAAGCTGTGTTTACCTGCTCACTCAGGAGATCTGGCTGCATGGTATGAGGCAATGCCTGCAGTTTTCCAGTTTTCTCCCAGGTGAAGTTCAGACTCGGTTTTGACCTGCTATGCCAGATGGGACGCCAGCTCTTGTTCGTGGCCAGAGGAGCTGAAAACAGCAGAGAACTTTGCTTAATTGGGCTCTTGCAAGAACGAGCATTGGAAAGGGAACAAAAGAACCTTTTCTTCTTACAGAGATGCTGGAGGCCCACTTGCAATAGAGGGCTTACTTTTGGAGGTGTGACTATCCGGACAGTGTGCTCCATCCTCTCTATGCATGCAGAGTCTTGTTCTTCACATGATCAAGGGTAGACAAAGACCAGATGACCCACTTGGCTGATCTTTGCCCAGGTGAGACCAGAGCAGCTTATGGTCCTTCAGCCTACGTGGGGTAAAATTCTACTCATTGACACTCAATGGAGAAATTTAAGCTTGTTTCAATGAGATTGGTACTCTTTCACTGTGTTTTCCTAGAATCACAACCAAGAAATTGTACATGGAGCTCTATGAATATACAGCAATGCCTACAAAAATGCAGTACTGCAAAACTGAAGAGCTTCTGTCTCAGAAAATTATGTGCAAATCTTGCCTATTCTATTATTTTCAGTAACTGTATCAAAAGTACAGCTTTACAGACTAAAATGTATAGGATTGAAGGAAGCCAGCATATGCTATTTTAGTGAGTGTATTATCTAAAGTAGGCCTTCCATCTGTTTCAGACCTAATTATTACATCATCTTTATGTAGCTCAATTTACAATGAGTGAATTAAATGCTTATGTGAGTGCTTCATACAATGTGAAACACAGCTGTGTCATTTTTAGAGACAGAACAGGGCAAAATGTTCTAGACACTATGAATTTCATTTTTCTACTGTGTTTACAAAAATATTCCTTTGTAGCAAATATTTTTCCCACTCCCTTAGTAATACACAATTGTGTTTTGAAGAACCATACAGCATCCACTTGGATTGCAATAAAATACTGCATATTTTTATCTGTCAAAGAAAAGACTGTGAGTTTAGTGACCAAAACAGCAGTCTCTATTAAAAGCATTCAGCTGGTTCTTCCTAACCTAGCTGTTGCCAAACAAAGACAGATTAAGATTAATTGCAGTAATTAAACAAAGGGACAGGCTACAGCATTAGTAGCAGCAATGTATCACATTCGTTGTTCCCAGATACTTTATTCAACAGGAAAACAGAAAATCACATGAGCCCTAGTCTATGTTATTGCACATTTTCTATAAGGGTTAACTCTAGCTGATACTCACCTACAAGGCATGTGCACATAAGGTTTGCCATAGCATATCTTTCTTTAAAAATCCCTTTAGCTAGTAAAAGCAAGCCAGATTTAGAACATATTTCTTGATTAGATTATAACCCTCTAAAATAGTTTAATGGGAGCAATTTTTTAAACTACCAATTTTTGTCTTGGGTTTCAAAATTCTTCTGACAAGTTGTAGTGGAAGGAGAGGTAGAATATAGATTAGGGTCTAGCAAAAGCTCCTGTTTCAAACAGAATGAGGAATAATCTCCATTTTCTTCTCACTTTTCCCCTATGCAATTTTTTTACTTGCTTTGGGATTGGGGTTGGGGTTGGGTTTTGGTTTTGTTTTTGCTTTTTGTTTGTGTGTTTGCATTGAGAGACACGCACTGTGTCTGAAGCCAGTTTTGGTCACATTATGGGTTCAGGTTACAGTGTCACTAGGCTCACAGCAGGACACTGCAAATTAACTGTATTGCATTTACAAGACTTGGCTGTATACCCATTCCGAAAGCCAAGATATTGGTTGTTGTTTCCTCAGAATGGAAAATAAAGGACTGTTGTGTCTCCCAAAAACACACCCTGCCAGGGTAGAAGGCCAGATTTAAAAATCATGCTCATATTTAGGAAAGTCCAAGGCATATAAATTGTCTTTGGCCAATAGTCTATGGGCTCAGTATGAATTCTGTGTGCCTCCAAAGCTTCTGCTCTCCCAGGACACTTCTCCCCATCCCTCTTGTCCCCACACAGCTGGTTACAAGAGCAGTCTCTGCTTAGCAAGACATGATCAGAGATTATTTCAAATTTTTTTTAAAAAATTCCTCTTATGTCCACTTCAGTGTGGCATAGACACACCCTGTTTTGCCAGCATTGGCACAGCTTAAGGCTTAGTCATTAGTCATTAGAAGAGAAATACACAGGTTAAGAAATCGATAGGCAGTTTTGCAGGCGGAAAGGTAGCAGAAAATAAACAGAGCTGTAGTCTAGGAAGCAAACGTGTATTTTCCTCATTTAAGCTTTGAACTGGAGAGTGAACACTATGCTGGGAGGAAAACATTAAGCATGACTGGGGAGGGGGGAATGTGTCCCTTGCAAATAATTTCCCATGAATAGCTGCCTGCTCTGACATCTTTTGATTGAGCTACTTCTAGAGCTAACCCTCTGCTTGTAAATACTGATGCTAATCTTGTTTCAGAAATGTTTCGTCTTGGCAAGGCATTAATAAACTCCATACCAGAAAATGTCTGGAGTTCAGCCATGCACAAGGCCTTGCTGTAATAGATCAATCAACAGTGAAGGTAGGTGAAGACCAGGAGAAGGATGTTCAGATGCCTTGGTGGCTCTTTGGACATATTTTGATTCAGTCAAGCCCTGGTTTGGCTTTCCATAACATTTGGACAAGAAAAAATTAGCTTATGTTAATGGTCCCAGAAAACAAATGCTAGTTCACAGGCTGAAGTTTGCTTGATGAGAAAAGAAAAATCTGATTTGGTGGAGAGAACAAGCCCCCTGTAATGGCAGAGTCATCCAGCAGGACAGCACAAGTAAAGCAAGGGGATACCTGGTCACACTCCTGGGCTACAGATCACAGGAATATCCATTACAAACTATCCACTAATGACTTACAGAAAGAGAGCCAAAAGTGACTTGTGATTACAGACTTTAAGTCTCCTTAAAGGAGTCTGATTTTCAGGAACCAAGGCCTTCAAGACTGTCTCATTCCTCAGTTGCTTTTGAAAGCCATAATCTACATGTCACAGCCTATTAAATAGCGAGCAAATTACAGGAAGTTGTCACTTATTGCAATGAATTATTATTATTATTAGTTGCATTGTTGTTGATAAAGATCGGCAGCCTGGGCTAAACAACCACAGATAGATCCCCTCGTTGTAGGAAGTTTTGTACAAATGCAAAGTATGTTGTACAAAAAAGACAAATTCAGCTCTAAATAACTTCCAATCTCAATGATGCATTAACAGGACAGAGAGAAATGTTACTTTTCCTTATTGAGTGCATAGTGATCAATGAACTTTCACCACTTATCTGAGGCTAAAGGTTTTCTCGCCCTTCATGCCAGATGAAGCGTATTAATAGCAACAAGTGTCACTGGAGGAAAGCGGTGAGTGGGTCTTCGGTACAGCCTGTTGTTGATAAGAGTCCAGCTGAAGAGCGAGACTACAGCTGCCCAACAAAGCGCTTTTGTTTGATCTTGTTGCTGCAACCATGCAGGGAAAGGTGCCAAGTATGATTCTGAAGCAGCCTTTTAATAGCAGATAGCTAAAATGAGAGGTTGCTCTGAGTGGAAACACAACACACACCGGGGGAGACAGTTTTGCCTGATGTGGGAAGGCTTACTGTTTATACAAGATGATGCACATGGCATTACATAATTGAAGAAAAACCCTGGATACTTTTTTGGCTCAGAAGGCATCTGAATTGTAGCCTAATCATTTGTATGTGACATCCTGCAGCCCCTATTAACAAAACAAAACAAAACAAGTTTTGAATTGTACAAAGACATTAAAAATCCCAAACAGAATCTGGCATGGACCACATTCACCTTATTTTTCCACAGTTTTTCCTTAGACTCCTACAACCAGCAGGATGTTTATGGCAATATATTTAGAGGTAAATTATTAACAATGCAGACAGTAATATCATGATTCTGCTTCATTCCAATAAAAAGAGAAATGTACTTGAGGATAAAAGTCAACAACTCATGACACAAGTCACCATCTAGTGGTACATAAGAACATGTACCGCTGCTCTTTAAGTTTAGAGGTTAAATAAACCTGTAATTTTAGGGACTTAAAACAATGTCTTCAGTGCTGCCCAGAATGAACTTGTGAATATATATGGTGCATGTGTGAATATATATATGGTGCATATATGTTCTGTATTTCATATGCATGTATTAATATATTAGTATAGGGAGATATTTTAAGCAAATTTGGTGCTACTCTATGCAAAGTTTAGTTCAAATAAAGTTTTACTTCATGCATTAAAAATGATGGAACACAACAATTTGCAGGTTACCTGTTTTTTAGCCTTCTTCTCCTCTCTGTATGCATTTATATATGTTGCCTCTCTTTATGTGCATCTATGGCTGTATATATACGTCTGTAACTGAAGCTCCACAGCATACCATCAAAGGTGTCTGTATTTCTAACTAGCCAGCTGAGTTGCAGAGAGAAACTTGCGGTTTACCAGTGCTACTCTGTAACTGCTGGAACTCCCCCACTGCAGCTATCTGTTCAGAAGGAAAGCTATTAGGACTGACAGAGAAGCTCATTCTTGCTCATTATATTCCAAGCCCTTACAGATGAGGCAATTTTTCACTCTTCTCAGTTGTGATAAAAACTGAGGACCAATACAGCATTATACACTATTCGGCCTGTATCTAAAAACGTTCTGAATGTATTTATCCCTGAAGAAAAGCAGTACGCAAGCCAACATTTCCCCTCCCGCCCCCAGTTTACCTTTCCTATTTGCATTTATATTTATATTTATCATCTTCACTCGGGGCCAAATCTTTGAGACCTTATTGGACTTTTACCCAATCTTTCTTCCTGCATTAGTCACCATCTGAGATTTGTCTGACAAAGAACTAAATTAAAACTTCACAGAGAGGATGTGCACTAGAACTTCCTGATGAAAAAACACCATGTGTATGATGTAAGATTACAAAGGTGCACTGACAGCAAGCTCTGACATTTCTGCTCCTGGGCTTCCAAAACACCAGGGGATACATGGGGTGGAGCTGGAGGCAGAGAAATGAGATAGGCGTGGTGAGAGGAAGGCTGGTCTGCAAATAAACAGCTATGATTAGTACTTGGCCACGTGCAGCATTTGTTGCTGGGACTCCCATGGAAAGAGCAGCATCATCTGTCACAGAGGCTAATACAAGGTGCTAACAAAGGCTGACTTACCCTTTTCACCACAAGGTTGCTAACAGCAAGAACTTCACACTACTCTAACTATCATCTACTTTTGGGAGACGTTTATTATGCAGACCTCTAAAGTCAAGGCGTTGTGGTGGAAGATCTTTCCATGGGTGAGCGCTGCAGTGATTGAGACAGACTTCATTAAAGGCAAGAGCACAACGTAATGCAACGGAACTATCTAATAAAATGCCTGGCAAGCTTTGGGGATGAATCTTTGGAAAACCTAGTCTGCAAAGCAGAGACTTTTAAACACTGTCACCAGCTATCAGTTCCTGCCTCCTTGTACTGAACCTGAAAGAAGGGGAAGAGAGGGTACTCTATGTGGACTCACATATTGGATTTGGTTCCCTCAGTGGCAAGATACCACACATCAGCTTAGGCACAGGACCTGCCCACCCTGTTTATACTGTTTTAAATGCAAATAAAATATTTTACATTAAATTCCTCCATTTAGCTACTGCATTTTAATTCACATTTATTTTAGGTTAAGAGCAGGCATACAGCCAGTTACTGCAGTTCAGCTCAAAAGAGCTAACTTCTTAGGTCTTACTTGTCTGCTTGAATCTTTAAAGTCTGCCTGTGTGGTCCTCTGTGGAGTCTGGGAAGGGGAAGAAAGCTGAAAGAATAGTGTCTTGGACTCTCTAATGTCCCTGCCTCAGATATCCTGAGAGCCCTGATGCCAGTGGGAGGAATGCAGATTCATACTTCCCCAGATTATATATTACCCTTAAAAATTCAATTCAGTTCTCTTCTGAATGAATTTCCTGGCTTCCTGTATTATTTTCTTTTTTAAAGGCATGTAACCTTACAAGTGGCCAAAGGCACCTCTTGCCTGACCTCTCCTTTCTACCTGTGCTTTTTAAAAATTGCTTTTTGCAGAGGGGGTCTAAAAGGCAAGATAGAGCACTTAAAGTTGGTGGTCTATACCACAAGCACAGAAGAAATAGAAACAGAAACACTTTAGAAGAAAAAGAAAAGCACCAAGAAAGACTCTGAAAGAACAAAGTGGATTTACGAAACACTGAGGCTCCACTGTGGTTACTGGAAGAATACTGGAAAGATGAGTAGCAAGAATAAGCAGTCAGGTCTGCAGGTGGTGCAAATTAGCATTGCTGAGGTAAAGGCAGGGGCACCTCACTGATTTGCACCAACAGGGACTGAGGGCTGTTACTAGGGAGGAATGTGTAACAGCCCTATGATGCCCAATTTTACTTTCTGTGGAGAATATTGCTTCAGCCCCTCCCACAGTTTGTCAGTGACCGCTCCCTGGTGAGAACATGAAGAAGTTGTCAGGTCTATTAACCTTAACAAATATAAATACGAACCCAAAATGTGGAAAAATGCTCAGATCTGAAATTAATTTCATTCTAACAGACCGCTGAGTTAAACAGTCACTTACACAGCCAACACAGCAACAGCAGCTGCTGAGAAAGAAAATTGTTCACCTCGTTCTTTTCGGGTTCTCCTTCCTGCCTGTTTCTTGGTTTGGTGGCACTTCATGTAAGCAGCTGCATTGAAGGGGGTTGGAGTCACTTGTGTGATTTACCCCAAATAATTTACCTTGTAAATGCAGGCCTTTCTTCTCCAGTCAAGACTGTTGTTCGCAATTTTTCAATACATCTGCAAACAGATCTTACCCACCGACTCACTCACAAAGCTGCTGCTAGGAACAAGCCATAAGCTCAGTTCTTGTAGCGTCTGACTGCAGACAGGAGCCATACTCCCTTATTTCTGTTCCCTGAAGGAATGGCATGTCCCCTGTCCCACAGGCAAAGAGGAGTCCTTTTGCCTGTTACAGGTTATTCTTGAACATGGGGAACTGTATGGTATTAGACTAAGACCAATACTGAGAGACAGTTTGGAGCATGACTTAGTTTGGGATGGAGTCCATAATGTTTACATTTCCCATGAACACCCTTGCAATAAAAACAAGTAATTAGAAAGAGGCTTAGCCTACATTTCCATGGCTGGACCCGTACAGGAGGGCCTGAGGGATCCTGCTGCACTGGGGTTGGGATGCCAGGACCTGTGTGAAGTGGCATATTTCTCCTTGTGAAAAAGCTTTTCCCAAATTGCTCCCTGCAAGGACCATTACCCTGGAAGGGCTGGGATGGGGCTAGAGGGAGAATTGGACTAGGGAATTCTTCACTTGGCAGATCCTTTGCATTTCCTGCCAACGTACACACACGCCTGCAAGAAACGCTGGAGAAAGTCCCACTAAGATTCAGTCTGTGCTCTGGGCTGGGCAGTACTTGCAAAGCAACTCTGCAGCCCTTCTGCAGCTTAAGGAAGAGAGAAGCCCGTGTTTGGCTAATGCTCTCAGGTTCACTTCTCTGAAGTCCAGATTCAGAGACTGAAAGCTGTGCACTGCAATGTTGAAGAAGTCAGAGGCTGGGCTCTGCTTGGTGTTCCCAAGGCTGAGTTATGTGCTGAATGGGAGGAGTGTCAGGCTCAGGTCCACGGGCTGCAGAAGCTGAAGGTGTTACAGCCCATGACTGTCCACCTTGCATCTCCACCTGTGCCTCTGCTGCCCCCCTCTGCATCAGCAGCATGGCACACACTCCTGCATCTCAGCAGCTTCAGTGCCAATCTGGTGTCCTGGGTTAAACTCCTGGGGAAAGGCGGATTGAGTTAAGCTGAAGGACTGGGCACTTGTGCTGCTGTGGTGTGCCCACCTGTCAGCTCTGTTGGAGTGGCAATGCCCTCCAGCCAAGGGTATGCAGAGTGGAAGCAGCCCACCAAAGTTTGTCTGTCAAAACCCGTAAGTGCTGGGGCTGCGGCTGAGAAGCGGGAGTCCAAACCTGGAGACAGGAGATGCTGAAAGCAGGGTAGGGGAGAGATACTCAAATTTTGTTCTTCTCTTGGCCAGATCAGCTGTGAAGGTGGGTTTCAGCCTCCAAGACCTCACTGAGGGCTCAGGCATCGGTACTGTATGTTCAGGCACTGGCAAGTACATTACTTTCTCATACTACAGGGCAGCAAGAGAAGATGGAGGATTCCCTTTGCTTAACAACCAAGAGTACCAGGATACTTGCCCAGACAGCAGGCTTTGAACTTCTGAGTAAGGAAAAAAAAAGGGGGGATTCAGAAGGAATAGGAGAGTCGCCTTTACATGCAAGAATATTTATGAATCATTTCCCTGCTATAGCGACACAGATCTGCTCAATGGGACAAAGAAAAAAAACAGGACTAGATTCGACAGAACTTTAAAGGATACATGGACATTAGGTTCCTCTAGTTCCATTTGCATTTGGATGCAAAAAATATAGTTTTTACTGGTCTTTTCTTCCATTAAAAAGAAGCCATTTAAACTTCAATGGAGATTTGCTTTCATTTTTGAGCCACCTTCTGTTTTTTGGTTTCCAAGTCACAGGTAAAATGGATAGCTCTTCATTTTATTTAGCATGAAATGAATTACAAGAAAGTGGGACCTCTAGGAATAAAAAATCTTCAGTCTGTATGTTCATGTAAGTGTAAATTGTACTGCAAGGCAGAGTGCTTCTCCAGTTTCGCTACAGATTTGTAATAATAAAAAAGTGGACTGTGAGGAGAAGCGAGCCATGAGCTGTGTGATTTGAACAGTTATATTAACACACAATAAAAAGGTGCAAAGGTTCAAGACAGTTCTCTCTTAACAGAAAAAAATGCAGAATCCAGAAATGCATAAAAAGGCAGTGAATGAAAGATTGGACGACATACTTGATAAATGCAAATCTAGACTGATTTCCATTTGAAAACCAGTAAAGTCTCCTGGTCACAACTAGAGCAGGGGAAGGGAGGCAGGAACAAATGGGCAGACAAAGGAAGGAGGGATCATATACATTGCAACATACAGCTATCGGTGCTTGGCTAAAATACAGTGTCGGAATGAATGGGAACTGATACCAAGATGATCATTTACAAATACAGAGATACACAGAACATTCTGTCGGTGTTTGGTAGGAGGGAAAACTAATGCCTGAGTCATTCAGAAAGCTCTGACAGTCTGTTTATAATACCCACATCTGTCACACCACACTCCGTTGTAATTACACTCCCCTTGATGGGAAAGGAGATTATGTACATCCCCAGGGAAGGATGTACTCATATGAATCTGCAGGCAACATTCAAAGAACAATCCACGCAGAACTTGCCTAATTCAAGAAGCAATAGAGCATACAGTGCCAGTGAGCCACATCCCATATATAATAAAGCTAGAAAAAAAGGAGGGACATACTCATCACTGAATAAACCTTTGATAACAAAGTAAAGGAAAAGAGCTGGAAATTGGGGGAAAATACCTAACTAATACCTAAATAACTCCTTCCGGGCTGCATAGCATACAGGTAACCAAGGCTGGGTCTTAAGTATCTTGATTTTTGGCTTTGGGTGCAATTTTGAACAAATGTAAAGCATAGGACTGTTGATATTGCAAGGCTTTGGTTGGGGGTGGGATGGTAAGAAACTTGGTGTTTCACTTGATTTGCACTTGAACATATAACTTAGTCTAGATTTGCTCAAAACTTGGCCATATTTTGAACTCAGCCCATATTGACAGTATAAGGCTTTGAACCCTCTGCCTAGGCAGAGATTCCCAACTCCAATCTTATAGAATGAGGGGAGGTTTGCTTTTAAAATGAACATTTCACATAATTCTCATCTTATTTTCCCTTCTTACAACAATCTGTTTGCACAGATAGATCAAAGGCCATAACTAGGGACAGAATAGAATAAAACACCTTAAAAAGAAGTCTTGCTTGTTGAATATCTAGCAGAAAAAAACCCCAACTGTATGTCTCTAACTTCCATTTGAAAAGCACCTATCAGAAAATGCCTATCTACCATGGAGCAAAAAAAAAAAAAATCATTTTTAACACTCAAACACACTGAATCTTAAGACTTAAACATATTTGTGAATATTTCCTGCTATTCACTCTACTTTGAGGCAAACTGCACAGAAAACAAGCTATAGTACTTTCAATTTAAACTCAGTGCTAAACGATTATATTCTAGGCTGTCCATGTAGCTCAGCCTTGGAAAAAAAGATACGGAGAATCAATAGGATTCTATGCTAATGACGAATCCGTAACAGCTCAGAGTAGCTTGTGCTCTTCCACTGATAGCATCAGTGTAATGGTAGTGCCAAGGAAATGACAAAGATTTGAACCTTTGCAAGATAATGATCACACTGACTCCTGTTTAGCAAAAAAAAAGGATTTTAGCAGTACAAGCAAAACGGCACATTACAAAATCTCTATACCAAAAAAAAAAAGAATAAAATTGGAAACAAATATTACTGCTGGACTAAAACCTTTGCATAGACTTTAGGGATCTGTGAATCAGTCACTTGAGTCTCACCGCGCCCCCCCCCCCGCCCCCCATATATCCTGTAGTGACATTTCCAAAAAACAGCTTAGAGGTGCAGCAACATGGTGTTCACATTTTCCTGTTTCAAGGAGACAACCAGCCACTACCACTTCTGCTGTCCCACCTTTACTGCCTGTCTGTGAGGGCATAAAAAACACCGCACGCCAGAAACTGCCAACATAGCTTCCCAAACCAGACAGGGGAGCTGCATGGGTGCAAGGGCAGGGCTGGAAATCAGTGTTTTCCCTGAGATGACGGTGGTGTTACCAACTCTGCAGAGTGTGGTTAGCTCATGAGTTGAGCCCTTGAGATGAGGCACATTTTGTTCCCTGGGGTAAAGCACCAAGCTGTTTCCTACACACCAGGTGAACATGTAGTGTGCTTGTCAGAGCCTTACACCTTGAAAAATTAGGGAATTGGCCAGGAAAATGGGTATATGCAGATAGGTACCTGCCACGTGTGCCTCCTGTACTGTAGTTGCACAAACGCCAGTACAACAGTTTACAGCATCGTTTTTAGTTTTCATCTCAGACCCCCAGCATCCCATGCGGAAAGGGTTCCTTGTAATTAGAGAGTACTCCAGCTGTTTTCATGCTGCAGCTTTGTGGATTTGCTCTGCTTTATGCATATTGCATCTGAATTAATGTACACTTAAGCTAAAAGGGGATCTCATGTGTAAAGCATCATAGAGAAGCTCATACATCCTCCTCGCACCCTGGGACTATAGTCTATTTATTTACATCCCACAGCCTATTTGTTTTAGACGTACCTGCACAGGACCTTTACTTCTCTCAGTCTTCCGTTCGCACTGTGGTCCTTATTGTTCCTCTTCCCTCCTTTAGCTTGCAAAAGAAAGCTGTGGCACCTTTTATATTTTGTGTCTTGCCTGTAAGATCTGTGGCAGTGCCCCATGTTTAGAGAGTTTGAACCCAGAGGGGATCTTCAGCTCGTCAGCTACTGCCCTTCAAACTGTCCTCTGAGTAACTTGTAGTTGGCAAAAAAGACACATCTTCAGAGAACATGCCTGCTCTGGAAAACATTGAAAGATGGAGAATCCATCACTTCACCTGATAGTTTGTTTCAGTCACTCCTACCAGAACAACGTGTGTCTTGGTTTTAGTTTGAATTTGCTGGTCTTTAGCTTCAAGTTCATGGTTCTTTCTGTGCCCTTGCTTGATAGATTAGATAGATGATTCACTCCCAGTATTTTCTCCCTGGGATGTGAGTATACTGTAACCAAGGAGTTTCTTTTCTTATGGATTCATTCTGTAGTGCCCAGCACCAAATGCATGTTCAGCCTTTACACAGTACTGTATGGGACACTGCTCCTTGGAAAGAAACAAGTTAGGTCACTTCTAACCTCTTTTATTTATACAATTAAACACATTTATCACACAAAAAATTCAGTAGATTGCTCCGTGGTTAACTATCCTTTCTGAATGCTTTTTAGAGTTTCACTGACCTGTCACAGTGTGCTGCTACCTGGAACAATACGCCAGTAGTGCATCTCTCTATAAATAATAACTAAAAGAGACTAATGTTGAATGATTTAAAAGTATTCATAATTCCAGCCACTATCAAAGTGAAATCTGGACCGCTGTTACCCACACTGGTGCACAGACCTTCTTTCAGAAAAGTTTAAAGAGATGGTTACATCCTGCAGGGTGTTTTCAGTACTTACACTGAGTGACACGCTCACCATGATGGCTTAGTCTGAAAATTATGTTGTCTAAGGCACAATTTTTCACTTTGGGCATGTATGCATTTCAGAGCTAGCAAATGGGTGGAAACATGCTTTCCCTAAAACCACCTACATGACCCTTCCCTGTAAAAGCCATCGGACAGAGACAGCTTCAGACCAATTCTCATTTACTTGTCAAAGCCCAAAGGTGTAGCAGTCTGCATGCATGGCCAGGGCAAAGTTGAGGGTGCTGGGAATGCCAGCTGTTTTCTCTGTCACCGGAGCTCCAGGGACACTGGTCTACGTCTGCTGAAATTTCTCTCTCAAATCAGCCCTCAGCCTTGCCAGGTGCCAGCAGGCAGGTCTAGCTCTGGAGGGCAAGGCTGTCCTTCCCCCAGAGAATATGTTTGCAAATTATTTTTTAACCAGCTTCATTTCATTGATCCTGCTTACAGGGCAGGTCACCACCCACAGTTACATCAGGAAAATGGAGAGGGCAGAGAACTGAAAGTGAGAATATGGGAGCTGGTGGGAGTGTCTTTAAAAAATAATAAAAAGTTATGTTAGGCAACACGCAGTTGTCTACACTGAGTGCTTAGGCTCATCAGCTGTACCTTGAGTCACTTTTAACATGAGACGAGCTTAAATGCAAAACCACTACAAGTTTATTCTAGCCAGACAAAAAGTTTCATTCCTGATTGTAATGTTGAAAGCGAGAGTGTATAAACAAAGACAACACAAAGTCATCCTGAGTAGCACTTAATATTTGATTTTTTTTTTTTAACTGCTGCTTGGGCTCTTTGAAGGATATTACACTGACATCCTGAATTGCCAATTCTTAGATTTAAGTGCTAGTTTAGAGACTTAGAAAGTTAATCCTAGTCCCAGGGTACAACCACCTGAAAAATAAAGGAACAATAAGGAACATTTATGAAAACACTGTTTTTCATAGCATGTCATGTAGTTTTCTTCAAATGTGATGCCCTCATCTAAATAATTCAATTGTCATGAAATTCAATTTGTTATTTAAAATGGTATTTATAATTTTTAATTCTTTTCTTTTTCAATTAATCCATTAAAATCTTTATGTGTGCAACTGAAACTAACTTTTATTTGAAATGTTGCCTTAAGAGAATCGATATTCAGCCCTTTTTTTGTAAAATGTCCAGTTTGTTCACAAAAGCAAAATATTCTTTCTAGGGCTGAATTTGAGGTTGGATTGCAAAAAATAAACTTCACAGATATGAAAGAACTATGATGGGAAGGCAGAATGTTAGTCTATTCCAGAATACAGGTTTGCACACAGGCCACAGAAGTGATCACACATTGTTCTGTATGCAAGCAATTTGCATCCGGATTTTTGTTAAGCCTCAGTCCTTCAGAAATGCTTAGTATTTCCTAAACATTATTTTTAGGAAAAAAGTTTCTGTGTTTCATCAACTAAAGCATTACAAGCTTTCATTATTCTAGTTTTAAGACATCATAAAAGTTATCATTGTGAAAGAAGAGTAGAGAATGAAGTATCAGTTATTCAAAATGTCTTTTCATCAACCCTATCTTAGCCAAATAAGTAATTGTAGCCTAAAATACAAAAATAGCTTCTAATATAAGATCAATATTTTCAGACTCCTTCATTTGCAGAGTTTTGGAGATAACCACCTTGCAGAGAAATTCTTCAACATTTCCATGCACTCAAGGATGACAAAGTGAAAACTGCTTTGTAATTCAAAAAAACATTTGGCAAAAATGGAAAAAGAATTTAAATTTTCATTGTACACATTCAAGGCCATAGCATGAGTCATATCCAGCTTCCCTTTTTGTATTATGCAGTATGTGGACTAGGAGATTATTTGGAATAATATTCATTTTCATACTATATTAATATGGAGATAGTTTTATCTCCCTAAATTAGTATTTGCATGGTCTGTTGCAAATATTAATTTTTGTCAACACTGGCACTACTTTATGGTTAAACATTTTTTATATCTTCCAATATTCCTGATGCAATTTCATGTTGCCTTCAAAGTAAGCAAATAGACAACAAACTAATGGACTATCCACCTACCCATACATTTAGAAACAACTATTGGAACATTTTAATATCTCTGTGTATTGGGATATCAGTGGCCTTTTTAATTAAAAAAAAAAAAATCAAAACGTTTGCACTTACCAATAACAATCTAGTTCTAAGTGGGCCTTGGAAAACATTATTCACACTGCTATCTCGATTAAGTGACCTCCATTCTGCACTTCATTGCTTCTGAAGCAGTTGCTTCCTCACTTTCAGCACTCTCATATCTTTTAGCAACAAAAAAGTTGTTCTTTTAAACTCTGCCACACTTACGTTTATTATGGACTCCACTTTCATGCTGTCTTACTCCTGATAGTCTATCATGAGCAACTGAGGTTCTTCGCATAAACTACAATAAGCCCTATAACAATTATTGCTATCTTTACTGATCCTGCAAAATTATTTTTCCATTCGTTCGGGAAATTGCAAAGCTCTTTCTATTTAGGGAGTGTATTGTGATTTACTAAAGAAATTACTATTGCCATCACTGCCAAAATTACGATCCCTGTAAGAATGTAGCTCAGCCAATAAAAAATGCTATGGTAGTTAAACTCAGACTTAATCTGCCCACTCTGTACTGAGCCAGACATTAGATACTGTATTTTACACAAACATTATTTAGTTGTAATAAATATATGTGATAAAATGCTCTTTATTTACTGAGAGCTTGAATACATAGGCTAATCCTAAGCAGTAATTTCTCAAGGTAGACTTCCACTATACTGAAAATACATCTCATACTTTCTTTTTTTTGTGAGGGTTGAAATTCTCTTCATATACAATGTATAAAGAAATAGAGGATTCTGCAGGTTAAAAAGCTCTACACAGATGTATAAATGTTATTTCGATGGAGATCACACATCAGAGCTATCTGGGGAGAAATGAAGTTTCATCAGGTTTGACTCAGTAATTCAGAAGTCCCCCCACATCAGAGTCCTCTGCTGTGCCTGGAGGAGAGTTTGCAGTGACGTTTGCAGTGAGCCAATGAGTGCTGCTATGATACCTGCCTAGAAACTTCCAAGGTCTGTCTGAAGAATCTGTGCTTCACAGCCCTGTTATGCACACAGTATGTACTAAATTTAGCAATAAAATACACTAATGTCTCTTTGTGTCAAGTATTTCATTTTTACATAGCTATTAACGGCACTTCCCAAAAGATGGCTTTTTTTCTTCTTGTGAACTGATCCTCATCTGGGTTACAAGTAGAAGAAACAGTTATCACACTGTGCCATAGCTGTGAATTTACTTCAAGGCAGTCTTGAGAGGAAAAAAAAAAATAGTATCTCTGTTTTATAAGCTTTGTGGATAGTTTTTGTTAAAAGACCAGATTTTTGCAGGCTGAATTCTGCAATGCAAACAAGGCTTTACTGACGAGTTAATTCCTTAGTGTAGTCCTGCAGGGGTTTGATAGACTGGCTTCAAGGCTTCAGCTTACACCTGTAACAGAAGTAGGAAATAGAAGGGGGTCTTTTCGTCTAAGGGAAGAGCCATGGCAACACCACCTGGCACTACCTTTCTCTCTTTTGTTCAAGATTTCCCTTTCCTCATCTTTCTTTGCTCCTTACTCCAATAACAAGGGGGTTTTGATAATAGAGAACCCTTTATCAAATATGGCTCTAATAATTAACATCCTACCCCTCCTACCTCGCTTTCTGGAATTGCACTCTGACATATCAAATGCAAAATACCTCCTTCCCCTCCTTGGGAATGTCCTGAATTCATAGTCTAGGCATGTTCTTGAATTAGCACATTCTTTCTGCTTAAAATGGCCTTCCTGGAGGTCAGAACCATCCTAAGATAATTTCAAGATACATTTCCACAATGCTTCATGAAGTATGTATCATAAATTGCATTCACTGTATGCATACCTCACTAAATGCATAATACTTTGTTCTCCCTGAGCACTCTCTGGAGACATGGTGCATTAGTAATGCAGATGACAGAGTGCTTTGTCAAAACTACCTTCCCTCTCTCTTTTATTCATTATTTTATTTAAGTTCATGGCATCATGGTGACCAAAACTGACACTGTAATATTCAGAATTTTTTTTCCACATAGGAAACATGAAGCTCTGTGGGTCTTGGCTAAATAAGTCTGTTATTCTGTTTCCATTGCTTTTTCTTTCTGTTGGGAGAAGAAATGTTTTTTCTTGTAAGAAATTTATATTGGATATGTTTTCTTCTCAAAGCTGAGATCTGCTTCCCTCAAGAGGATTTCCTCTGAGTAATTGCCTAACTAGTGGTCACTGAGCTGTAATTACTCCATATGAAACCAATTGTCATCATTCCTTACAGTGCAAACTGCACACACACTCCAAAAAGCATCCCCATTAGTCCAGCACAACCTGCACATTTTTTCTGCTGAAAACAGATACTGATTTGACACAGTGCTGAGATGATATGATGTGTAACTGATTGTACAATTCAGTACAGTATTGGATTAGACTAATGCAGCCAGGTTTTCAATCTAATTACCTCTGCTCAGCTGATGGAGAGGGTTGTACCCTGTGCAATTGCCTTCACAATTGCCAATATCACTTTATGATAATCTACTTAAACTGATAGAATCCTAGTGAAACAGGAACAGGCTGATTTTCTTCCAGAACTTTTCTAATGTTGCTTGTACTTTTAAAGGAACATTAGGTTTTTCTGAATTAGTAAATAAACATCTGAGTCCTACAAATCCTACTCATGCAAAAATCACAGAAGAAAACAGTCAACGTTTCCATAATCTTTGAAAGAGTGTTTGTACCACATTGGCTGTCCTAACGTCCCATGAATGCACTCTGCCATAGCTTGGTCTTGGCAATATATGATAATAAATATTTGAATTGTGCAGCTGGCCCTGGATCTAGATCCAAGACTTCCTCCAGTGTAAAACTAGCTAACGCATCTCTCCTTACTCCCTGAACAGTACCTGTTTGATAAGGCATATAGTCACAGACAGTCATCTAAAGTTCAGCACAAAAACTAGGTGGGAAACATTTCATTAATAACCAGCTGGACAAAGAGAGGAACTAAAGCTCACAAAATGAGCAGGAGACAGAAAGTAGTCTTTGGTCATGAGTAGCTCTAGTTTTAAGAAGCAAAGAATTGCCAAAACCCCACAGAATAATTTTTTTTGATGTTTTCTATTATTCACTATTTCTCATGGACACCTAAGTCCCGTCACTTTGCTCTGCTAGTTCTTGGCAAAAGGACAATAATACATCCTGAAGCATGTCAGGAAAAACAGGCTCACTTGAGAGTCTTTTGGGTCCATGAATGATCAGGATATAAAAAGAGTGCTCAGAGACAATGAGGTGATTGCCAAGAAGCTAAACAGCACCTTTGTATCAATACACAAAACAGAAAAAAATGGGCACAGTTCCCCTGCTCAGACTCTTCTTTGTGGGAGAACTCATTACAGAATCTGGTTGAAACTGAAGTGACTGTAAAATAGACGAGGTTATTTTTGTCCTCGAGAAAATGGACAAAAGTAGCAAATTGTCAGGATTAAAATGGTGTTCACCCAATAGCTCTGGAAGAGCTCCACAATGAAATAGTTCGATTACTAACAGTGGTGCATAATGTGCTTAAAACTGCCCCGCACACCTGAGGACTTGAATGTGTCAGATATGATAGTAACTAAAAAAACAGTTTCAGGAAGAACCATGGAAGTCCAGGTATGGAATCCTGATGCCTGCCCTTGGCATAGATAGCATATTAATATCACAAAGAACAGACACCTGGATAAGTATGATCCATTAGGGAAGAGTCCACACGTGGGGTTTTTTTAAGAGGATGCTTTACCTTACAGGCTCAGCAGAGTTATTTGAAGTCAACAAGGGGTTGAATAAGGGTGATCTGGCTGATGTAGTGCATCTGTACTTCTAAACAGCCTTCAGCAAATTTACTCACATTAAATTTCCTTAGCACTTCTAAAAAACATAAAAAAATAGAGAGTAGGAGTGAGCAACCAGTTGATATGATGGCGGGCAGAAACCAGTGAAGGTCTACAGGGATGTGTGCAGGAGCCTGTTCTGGTTAGCGTATCATACATGAACTGACTGTGAAGAACCGCACGACTTACAAGACTGAGTGCCTGGGTAGATCACAGCAGCTGATATTTTTCAGTACAGATAAACGTATGTCCTGGTTTTGGCTGGGTTAGAGTTAATTTTCTTCCTAGTAGCTGGCATAGTGCTGTGTTTTGGATTTAGTGTAAGAAGAATGCTGATAACACACTGATGTTTTAATTGTTGCCAAGTAGAGCTTACACTAGTCAAGGACTTTCTTTTTCAGCTTCCCATGCTCTGCCAGGTGCACGAGAAACTGGGAGGGGGCACAGCCAAGATAGTTGATCCAAACTGACCAAAGGGCTATTCCATACCATATGACGTCATGCTCAGTGTATAAACTGGGGGGAGTTGTCCGGGGGGCAGCGATCGCTGCTCGGGAACTGGCTGGGCGTTGGTTGGTGGGTGGCAAGCAGTTACATCACTTGGGTTTTTTTCTGGGTTTTGTTTCTCTCTCTGTCATTCTCCTTTTCATTGCAATTTTATTACTATCATTATTATTATTATTATTATTTTATTTCAATTATTAAACTGTTTTTATCTCAACCTGCAAGTTTTCTTTTGCCCTTCCGATTCTCTCCCCCATCCCACCAGGGAGGGGGAGGGTGAGCGAGCAGCTGTGTGGTGCTCAGTCGCCGACTGGGGCTATACCACAACAATGTAAAGTGATGACCATTGGACAAAAGTAGTTCTAATGTCACATCTTAAATGGTGGGCTCTGAGCCCAGCACTAATACTCAGAAGTGAGATCATCATCACTGATGAATACATCAGTGTAGCAGTAGCAGTCAGAAAAAAAAAAAGTAAAAAAAAAGTTAGGCATTAGTAAGAAAAATAGAGAGCGGAATAAACAATGTTATTGTAGCACTGTATGAATCTATGGTTTGCCTACACCTTGAAAAATATGCAGTTTTAATCCCTGTGTCAGAAAAGTCATATTAGGTTTAGAAAGGATCCCAAGAAAAGCAGAAGGATAATCTGAAATGGGCAACATCTTATATAGAAGAAGCAATTGAGCAGGCTATGATTTCTGAGTTTGCAAAAATGATCATTTTGATGTGATAATGATCTTTAAAAATCATGATTGGCATGGGGCTGGTAAATAGGAAGCAACTGCGAGCTGTGTTTTCCACTACAAGAACTGTGGAGCTTCAAATGAAGCTGGTGGGAGCCAGATTCAGAACAAATAACAAAGGAAATGGTTCTTTGTGCATCAGGTACCTGACAAGTTGAAATCTTTGCTAAAGGATGTGATTATGGAGCATTTATATGATGTCCTTTCATTCAGCAAGCACCTAGTAAGTGAGAATGTGATCTTGGGTCAGGACAATCACATGAATCTATGTGTCCAGACCTGCTTTTTGATGATTATGGATTTGGTGGGTTGGTTAGGACCTGGAAAAAGGAAACCCAAAGCAAAAGCAAAATGACTAGCAAGAAAGAAATAATGCTGCAGATAAATGTACAGTACATTTTTTTTTTTCTTTAATGCCATGAGTGTTTTCTGAAGAGGCAGGTGTCCTATTGTCACACCTGGCTCTCACAGGCACTAAGACAATCAGCAAGAGAGGGCCATTTATCAGGGCAGGAATCTGCTGGCTGGAAGCCAGTGAATCACTGATGTCAGGTTCCAGGTGTTTTTAAGTGGTAGAGTAAGAAGTTCAGGGCCCTGGAGAATTGGTACAACCGATGGTCCTGCTGTGCACTGTAAGTCAGGGAAAATAGCTTGCAATTAACCAGGACTGTTGCAGGGCTTGTCAATATACTCTATTTTACTGCTTATCAGAAAGGCCCAAAACCTCTGGGCCAGATTCTTAGCAGATGTAAATCCTAATCAATTTAAGTTGGAGTTTTAAAGTTTCAGAATCAGGTAAAAATTAAATCCTATTGTAAAGGGAAAAACAATCACAAAACTTGGTCAAAAGCGACAATTCCCCCTCTACCTCTCCTGACTACCATGTATGACTGATCCAGCTTCACAGCCAGAAAACCCCCATCCAGTGAAACAGTCATTGGCTAGATAGTAATCTGCTCTACTGTCTTGCATCCATCATTTTCACCAGGGAAAAAAAAATGCTTTTGCCTTTATGTCATCACATCCAAGAATTGGGACCTCATCTAAAACCCTTTGAAGTCAGTGCAGACTGTCATTGACTTCAGCTGGCATTGGAACAGTCTCTGGGAATGTAAATCTACAGCTTGCTAGCAAACTAAATACAGATCTGGGTTCAGTTCCAGTTGGACATAGATAAGTTTAATAGTACTGACATCTGTGAAGTTATACAGGTCTGCGAGCAGACTGGCCTTCATTCTGTTTGTTGCTGTTCAGTTGACTTCAGTAATTCACTGCATGAGGTAACACATCAAAATGGCACTTGATAATGATTTTCAGTATCAGTGGAGGCATGAAGCAGAAGATTAAATAGAAATAAAAGTTTCCAAGGGCTAATAATATTTTACAAACAGGAAAGACTGCTTTTCACTGTTTATGCCATGTGCAGGGTTTCAAAAATCGAAGTCAATCACTCTTTCAAGATAGCATAAAATCAAGCCATATCTAAGAAATGGTGCATTTATTAGGATTTCAAGAAAAAGTGTTCTTGCTATTATCTCTGGGATGAGATAGACTGTGCAAGAATGACATAAAAATATTCTTGCCTCCATAGTTTCGTTGGCATAATCTGTCTGCAACACCTACAGAATATGATACTGTGTTGCAGGAATGTGGAATCAGTCTTTTTAGCAGGAAATACTTGGAACATCTTGATATATGTCATTATCATATATGTGTCTGTGTGTATGATAGAAAATAAATTCTGCTGATGGTCTCTTGAGATATATCTTCTTGCACATAGAAGTACTAATTGCAGTCTTCATCATAGCATAGAAACATAGCCTACTGTGGTATCTGGACTACGGAGAAGACAAGTAAAACAGAAAGAAAAAAGAAATTCTTGTAAGTATTTATGTCATCTGAATAATTACTGTGAAGAGAAGAAACCAGGACCTGCTGACAAGTTTCTATTCAAATCTTTTCCATTGCTAGAGAACAAGTGCCACAAACTCACACAGTTTACCAATGCATTATGCCAACTCACTCCCATTCTGGCTAAATATTCCTCTTGGCCAGATCCAATTGCAAGAGGAGATGATATTGCTGACACAAATGCTATCAGATAAAGAATCCTTCCTTAGAGGGGGCACAGAGCTGAGGTCAGTGAGATAATGGGAGAGGAGAGAGCAAGTCAACAGCTGAGCTGTAAGAATAGGAGAAGAATTGGGACGTGGAGCCAGGTGAGAGAAGGAGCAAAGGCAGGTGAGGGTGAGGGCGCAGAGAGTGGGGCAGGAGCTCACAGGGCTTCTCGGAGCCTGAGGAAGGGAGGGCTGATGGAGGCCCAGAGACTGAGGGGATGGTGGGGTTGGATTCAGGGGATTGGAGCACCGCCAGGATTTGTCACAGGGTCCATGGCCAGCAGCACCGACAGCTGCACTGTCAGAGGGAAATCAACACCATAGCAGAACAGGCCCTGCGGGGCAGCCACATCCACTCACTGACTTTCACGAGTGGTGCCATACCTCTATGCCCACACACATATGGACCCACCACCACCACCATCATGACGCAGCACTGGTATGAGCTTTGGGTCTCATACACTGTGACCAAAAAAATATGAAAAGGGTTTTGTTACATCAAAGACTTTCTTTAGATGTTAGAAAGCAAACTGAATTTTGGTTGTGCGTTGTTTTGGGTTTTTTTGACTAACAACATTTTTTTCCCTGTATCTCTTAAAGAAAATCCACAAGCATTCTTCTTTGCAAAGATTACAGTAAAGAAGCCATATTGGTGGGAAAGAAGACAACCCACAAAAAACCCACTTGGAATCAACCAGTTCTTGCCCAACTCCTTCACTCCTAATCACACAATGAGAAACTTGAATGGGTTCTGAAAGCACTCGGGACCCACAAGATCCCATCCACTCCCATGTTCCTATGCAAAGCAGGACCAGAAGCACAGTGTGGGAGGCAGAGAAAAACCCCCCTAAACTCTGGTGGTCCACAAAATTTCCGATAGCCCAGCTGTTTCTATTCAGTGGAAGCTTGCAGGGCTGCACTGCACAGAATACTATGGACAGAGCATTTGTTAAACCTAATCTATGAGGATCTATTGCGTAAACATTTTCACTCATGTGGGGAATCATATCTCTCAAACAGGATGGTCAGTTTCTGTCTGGATGGGAGTCCCCATTGCAAGCATTCTTGCAACAGCATCTTCAATTGATCAAGATGGGTTACCACAATATGTTCTGATGATTTCTTACAGTCCAGCTGGTCTGTGGTCCTGCATGATGACTACAGTACATGAATGATCCGTTTCTCTTTATTGTCTTAAGCTATGCACAAAGCATCTTCTATCTTTCATACTATATACAAAGAGTGTCCTGCCTATAACCATAGAATTAGAGAATAATTTAGGTTGGAAGGGACCTATGAAGGTCATCTAATCCAGCCTCCTGCTGCCACCCTCTTAATTAGTTCAGGTTGCTTAGGTAGCTGCCTAGTTAAATCTTGAACATCTCCAAAGACATTTCTGCAGTTGCATTCTGCTGCCTATTTAAAACTATCCATGTACAGTTTGGCCAGTTCCCTCACCTACGGCAGGAACTGGGGGTATTGCTGGGACTGCCCAGGATTCCTCCACCAAGAGAGTTCACCAACACATTGAAGCATGTAAATAGTGCCTATCATCTGGTCTAGGCACAACAGGCAATTGTCTGAAATTCCCACCTGGATATCTGTAACAATCAGTCAGTTGCTTTGCTGTGAAGCAGGTAAGAGATTAGTCTATCACCTTGTCTCAAGTCAGTCCGTTGCCTCATCTACACAGAGACCATCTGGGGAACTTCCTGGATCACCCAGGGAGCTGAAGATGAAATGCATTGGGTATGTGCAGATACAGTGCCGGTACCCATCTACATCACAAACCTTGATTTAATCATTTGTCACAGTTATTGTTTAAATTAAAGCTTGCCATAAGCTCTTCATTCTTGGGTTTAACCAGGCCTACCACTTCACTGAATGTAGTGCTAGCACACACATAATTATGGGGTAAGAGAAATTTTTCCCACTTCAGCACTTCCATGTATTCAACCATGTGATACTGTCACATTTATGAAGCATGGTTCTATTTATATGTTCAAGTACCTGTCACAGCAGCCTCAGCATCAAATAGCTGCTCTGCTGCTATGAGCAGATGGTTGCTAATGGGGAATGTTACAGAGCTCTTGTGGATGGAAATGGCCAAACCTCATGCTAAGCAATATTGCTGCTTAATGTAGGAGTAAATTTAGAACAATTTTGCATCTCTAAAAAATTGCCCCTATAGAAATGGGTGGTTTTAGCTCAGGGTGGTCCACCAGGGAATTATTTGGCTACATGTGCTTCAGTGATCCATTTTAGACAAATCATTAGAAATTGATGTCCATCTCAGACATACAGCTAGCTCACAGTTTTAACCCTGGGTTAAACTAACTAACTAACTAACATAACAGTTCTGTCAGAGCACCAGCATCATCTTTTGGTTTACCCCAAGACATACTGGCAACTACTTCATTAACAAAGAAAATGAAATGTGAGACTGCTAAATCACATAAACTAATCTAGAATGGATGTGTGTCCCATATTTCCATTTACATGTAAGCCTCATATTACTAACACAGTAATTGTTGGTACTCCAAAAATCCCATCATCTTTTCCAGCAGCTTTGTGTTACTGAGCAGAATACAACGATAAGAAACTGTGCTTAGGCATTCCTCCTACATGCTTCAGAGGAGGGACTATTTTATGGATTTCACAGGGTTTTTTTCTTTATTGCTTTCTGTAACATGATGACTTTTCAAAAGAATATATTTTCATTCCTGCCAGTGATATTTTATTGAAAAATACTGCCTGCTGCAATCTTATAATTGACATTGATTTGGGGCAGAACAGTGTTTTCAATGCTTATTTTTTTGAATGGCAAAGGTTTGCCATCTTAAGGCAAGAGATGCAATCAGACATGACCTTAGCTTAGAGGATCAGACCTGCCCTGCCCCATGCATACTCCAGAATTGCAGTAATAATAGCTTAGACCAGTATGCCGTTTTCCTAGGGGATCAGGGTACGCAGAAAACTGAGGTATGTTCCATACGAACATACCTGCCTCAGATCTGCTCTCTGCTCCTTACAGATCTTGTCATCCAATCTCCTTCTCTGTGCCCACAGCAATATGTATATATTGTGCAGAAGCGACTGTGTCATTTGTAGCACTGCCAAGCTTAATCAACCTGTGGAGGTGCCTGAAAGCATATTTGATATAGAATCATAGAATGGTTTGAGTTGGAAGGGACCTTAAAGATCATCTAGTTCCAAAACCCTGCCATGGGCAGGGACACCTTCCACTAGACCAGGCTGCTCAAAGCCCCATCCGACTTGGCCTTGAAAACTTCCAGGGATGGGGCATCCACAACTTCTCTGGTCAACCTGTTCCAGTGCCTCATAGTGAAGAATTTTGTCCTTATACCTCATCTAAATATAAATCTACCCTCTTTCAGTTTAAAGCCATTACCCCTTGTCCTATCACTACATGCCCTTGTAAAAAGTCCCTCTCCAGCTTTCTTGTAGGCCCCCTTTAGGTACTGGAAGGCTGCTATAAGGTTTCCCTGGAGCCTTCTCTTCTCCAGGCTGAACAACCCCAACTCTCTCAGCCTACCTTCATAGGAGAGGTGTTCCAGCCCTCTGATCATCTTTGTGGCCCTCCTCTGGACTCACTCCAACAAGTCCGTGTCCTTCTTATGTTGGGGGCCCCAGAGCTGAACGCAGTACTCCAGGTGGGGTCTTATGAGAGCGGAGTAGTCGACCTGCTGGTCACACTTATTTTGATGCAGCCCAGGATACGGTTGGCTTTCTGGGCTACAAGCACACATTGCCGGGTCACATTGAGTTTCTCATCAACCAACACCCCCAAGTCCTTCTCCTCAGGGCTGCTCTCAATCCATTCTCCACCCAGCCTGTACTTGTGCTTTATATATACACACAAAAGTACCTGTTACTACCTGTGGAGCTCAGACACACTACATGTCTTAGCACTTCTACTTGAGTTGAGAGAAGCAAAATCAGCAACTACAGGTCTACTAAAGGAAATGTATTCAGTTAGTCAAAGTTATCAGAAGAGCCCAGTCAAGTAGATTTGAGTCTTCAGATAGCCATGAACCCACACCCTGAACTTTGTCTGGAGTTTCCTGCTGAGAGTGAAGCACTAGTTAGATGTGCCACGGGAGCCTCAGCACTGAGGATACGCCAAGCAGTGGTCTATATTACTAGGATTTACTTGCCAAAGGGTCAGTGTTCCAGGATGTCACATTGCCATTGGAGAAGTGATTAACTACAGATAGGTCATCATTCATCAGGAAGGAATGGAGACTTTGGGGCAAATGGAGATGTTATAAAACATTATTCATGAATGATGCTACATGAGATCTTACCTCCAACAAGGGATTGCCATGCTGGCCAGTTTAGTGCAGATGCTCACCAGTATTATCCCTGTCTGTTCTAGGGTCCTTTTGGCTCCTTGGTCCTTCCTCACAGGCTGATGTTACGCAGGCTTTGGGACACCATCATGCCCTGTACCACCTCTGTGTATTGCTGGCTCATGGTCTATATTGTCTCACCAATTCAAAGTGTGGCCCATCGCTATCTTTGAAGAAAATCAGAGAAATAGTTGGATCTTCTAAAAGTCTAAGGATGGAAGGGTAATTTCCTGTTGCAACTCATTGGGTAGTTCCCACACATAACAGCTGTCATGACTGTAGCACATTTTAGCACCCCCAAGTGAGACAGCAGCATCTCATGGTGACACAGATAAGATATAAACAGGGGCTGTAGGGAAAGAGATTGCTCTGTACCCATTAACGCCAGGAGATCATCTACCAGTGCTGCAACACAGCTTTATATCCTGGCTGGAGTCCAGGCTTTGCTACAATTAGCATATTAGCTTCAATTATGTGAGCCTGCAGCTAGCCTTTAGCTAGTTTCTCTGCAATTTGTCTCGGGAAAAAGTTTGATCTTGGCTGTCTTGTTCCTGATGTAGCTTGTTTCAGAGTGAATTTTATATAGAATATTCCTTCTCTGGCTGACACATTGCCTATTTCTAGCAGCTCTGGAGTCAAGATCCTCGTTCACATCTCAGGAAATCTGTGATGGGTTCCCCTGCATGCACAGCTTGGGTGCTGGTTGTTTGAAGATGTCCAAAATATCCTGAAAAAGCCTTAAGTTTATATCTCACTCCAAGATGAGTTTTATAAAGGACCCAGCATAAAATGGTCAACTCCAGCCTTTCACTGTGCATACCCTCCTTAGGAAAAAGCAGAGCCCCAGCAGGAAAACACTGGGAGAAAGGTCTCATGTTAAAGTAGTGGCTGGTGACTCAGACTTGAGCCAGCTTCTCTGTTTCATTGTGAACTTTTTGGGTGTGATCTGAGCAAATTTAATTAATATTTCTCTATGTTTTTACAG
>VYZW01015503.1:394-14699 GCA_013401315.1 Balaeniceps rex
AAGCCATGAGCAGCCAGTTCCTCCAGGAGAACGCATCCCCGGCACCGAGGTCAGACTGACAGTCTGTAGTTCCCCAGATACAACAATAATATTATATATTATATTATTAATTTTAATATATAATATAATATAGAGTCTGACGTGACATGGGTCTCCATCCTCTGCTACTTTTGGAGAATCTTGAGTTCAAATTTTCAAACAAAAAGGATGTTGAAATCATCATCATCCCTTCATGTAACTCACCTACTCTAGGTATTTCTTTTTCAGTTATCCTTCAGTAATTTCATAAAAATAAAAGTCTTCCTCATCTGTTTTTGAAGGAACCCTTACCAAAACCAGTGGTCTTCTTAACCAGAAGCGAGATTAACATCTACCTGTCTTCTTCGGTTTTCAGTTTCCAGAGAAACAGCATTTAAAGTGTGAAGTACTCTGTCATGTACTGCTGAGCTGAGGCAGGAGAATATGAACCTGTCATTTTCCAGTCCACTCAGTTCTCCAACCTTTCCAGAAGTCATCTTATTGTTTGCTGATTCTGCATGCTTGTTTGAAATTCAGTTTCTACAGCTTTCACAGGCTTATGCAGACCCTAGCATTACATAGAAGGTTGAAGAATAATACATGAATGAAAGCTTAGAGAATAAGCTCCAGAGTATAGTAATGAGGATGCAGAAGTGCAAACTCTATTAATCTTAAACTTTTCAAGACATTTAGCTGTACATAGCAATAAATGATATAGTCTTGTTAAGCGGTATGATTCATTGGATTACAAAGATCAGAGATTCAGAAAGAAATCAATCTATTTTAGAGCCATCAAACCAATTACAGCTGCAACTGCAATATTTTAAGGGGGCCTAAAGCTTGATTTATTTTACCATTTTTATACCTGAAATGGGATTGTTTGTATAGTCACATGCAGTGCTGCTGCAAGTGTATATATTTCACAACCAAAAAGAAACTCTTCATTTTCTATGCCTGATGACATTAAAATGAGTGCTCCTTAGTGAGAGATTACCAGCTGATTTTCTGCCACTTCTTTCATTTCTAAACAAGGCAATTACTTTTCGTAAGAAGAAATAAATGTTTATTTATGGTCTTTAGAGCCATGATATTCTCCTTAGTGGCATACTGAGTGATAGCCTAAAAGATTTTAACGTAGTCATAGTAAGATTTCATTCTTTTGTCTATTTGTGAAAAAGGTGATCTTGAAGCAGATCTCTCAATGCATCTTTGAGGTTTGGAAAGTATAACATATCTGAGGCTGCATAAAAAAGAATCCAGGGTATTTAATATGAACAAATTCTTGGCAAGACCTTACATAACACAAGCATAATATGTAAATCCATTGAAGGATGAAATGGAACTAGTTAGATGCAAGTCAACGCACTTTGATAAGCCACAGCTAATTGAATACAAATAAAAATATGTGCTGAATTTTTAAACAAGATTCAGTTGATTAGATTGGGATCATTCCATATTATTCAGGAGCAACAATTTTATGCAAGATGAGGAAACATCAGGAGCATTCATCGTTCTTTGGTTTTTTAAAAGTTTACTTGTGCACAGATTCAAATTTGTCTTTCTTATTATTATTGCTGAATTAAAGTGATAGAATATTACAAACTGGAAAACATTGATTACACTAAAATAGATTTGAAATATAGTGTTGAATATAAAAATAACAACTTTTTATTAAAAAATAATAGATCCTCCTGGAAACTATGCTAAGGCATATGGAAAATAAGGAGGTGATTGGTGACAGCCAACATGGCTTCACTAAGGGCAAACAGTGCCTGACAAATTTGGTGGCCTTCTACGATGAGGTTATAGCATTGGTGGATAAGGGAAGAGCAACCGACATCACCTACCTGGACTTGTGCAAAGCGTTTGACACTGTCCCACACAACATCCTTGTCTCTAAATTGGAGAGACATGGATTTGATGGATGGACCTCTCAGTGGATAAGGAATTGGCTGGATGGTTGCACTCAAAGAGTTGCGCTCAACGGCTTGATGTTCAAGTGGAGACCAGTGATGAGTAGCATTCGTCAGGGGTTGGTATTGGGACTGGCGCTGTTTAACATCTTTGTTGGCGACATGGATGGTGGAATTGAGTGAACCTCAGCAAGTTTGCCAATGACACCAACCTGTGTGGCGCAGTCGACACATTGGAGGGAAGGGATGCCATCCAGAGGGACCTTGACGGGCTTGAGAGGTGGGCCCATGCGAACCTCACGAAGTTCAACAAGGCCAAGTGCAAGGTCTTGCACCTGGTTTGGGACAATCCCAAGCACAAATACAGGCTGGGTGGAGAATGGGTTGAGAGCAGCCCCGAGGAGAAGAACTTGGGGGTGTTGGTTGATGAGAAGCTCAACACTACCCAGCAATGTGTGCTTGCAGCTCAGAAAGCCAACCATATCCTGGGCTGCATCAAAAGAAACGTGGCCAGCAGGCCGAGGGAGGTGACTCTCACCCTCTACTCTGCTCTCGTGAGACCCCACCTGGAGTACTGTGTTCAGCTCTGGCGCCCCCAACATAAGAAGGACATGGACCTGTTGGAGTGAGTCCAGAGGAGGGCCATGAACATGATCCGAGGGCTGGAGCACCTCTCCTAAGAAGACAGGCTGAGATAAGTTGGGGTTGTTCAGCCTGGAGAAGATACGGCTCCAGGGAGACCTTATAGTCTTCCAGTACCTAAAGGGGGCCTTCAAGAAAGCTAGAGAGGGACTTTTTACAAGGCCATGTAGTGATAGGAAAGGGGTAATGGCTTTAAACTGAAAGAGGGTAGATTTAGATTAGATATAAGGAAGAAATTCCTCACTATGGGGGTGGTGAGGCACTGGAACAGGTCGCCCAGAGAAGTTGTGGATGCCCCATCCCTGGAAGTGTTCAAGGCCAGGTTGGATGGGGCTTTGAGCAACCTGGTATAGTGGAAGGTGTCCCTGCCAATGGCAGGTGGGTTGGAACTAGATGATCTTTAAGGTCCCTTCCAACCCAAATCATTCTATGATTCTATGATTCTAAATATCAGGCTGGAGGCAGCCATTAAGTAAACAGAAAGGTACTGCAGAACAGAGTTCGGCCATTATAGCCTTGTAATTGGGTTATTATTAAGTTTCATCATCCTTCTTGCTAAATCCTCTATTTGACATCCCTCTTTTAGCAGAAGTCAAAAGCAAGAACAATTTGCTATATAGAAGTTAACCTGTTTTTCAGCCAAATCTACAGTCTCATGTCTTTGAATGCTCTGCTCACAGAAGGAGCTCTCCAGCACACTCTCTAGGACATAGAAAAGTTCATTCCACGCCTGTAAGTTCTCTGCACAGGATAGACAATTTCAGTTTAAATAGAGTGTTGGCCTACACATTCTTTGGAAGTAAAGCTATTTCTTACTGTATTTGCTAATACCAAACACATTATAAGGCAGTGATTTGCCTTAGTCAATGCGTATGTGGACAGTGTAATTAGTAGAACTTGATAAACTGTCTTGCAATCCAGATGAAACAAAGTTTATGTGTCCCAAAGAGTGTGTGCTCCTATTTGTAAGTACTTCATAATTCCACTTGATAAAATAAAGCTGTCAGAAAATAAATTCCAAAAATGCCAGTGGGGAATGAGAGTTATTATTAGATTGTGCAATCACATGGGGATTACAGTTCAGTAGGCCCTACCAGACCTGGGTTATCTGCCTGTTTCTATTATTTCCACAACTCATGCTACTTCGCTTATACATACCTGTTAGACTCCTGTTTGGACATATGTCTGGGGTTTTTTTCTCCATCAAAACTAAGATGATAGAGAAGGCTGGCTTGTGAGTGCAAATGGAGAGCACTCTTGGACTTAGCTCCTCAGAGGTAATCCTAGATGCTGTGTGTTGTATCTGGCCTTTCAGACAAGAATAACACGACACTTGTTAAGTGCTTAGCAATGTGGCTCTTCCCTCATAAATCAGGACCTAAAAGTCATATCTCAGTTGAAAGGGAAAAAGTTCTCTTCTTCAGAGAGGTGACTTTTGGATAACTGTCATTAATATCTATGATGTGCTCAGCTGCCACCAGAACAGATGCTACACAAATGCTTAGAACGATGCATCTTGAAGTGTGGCACTGAGACAAAAATACAATCAGGCTTCCAAGCCCTACTTACAAATTATATTTATATATAAATATATAAATCTTTCTCTAGGCTTTAGAGAAAGGTTGTGCTTGGTCCTTTGGCCTGACTGAATAGGTCAGGACAGTTAAAGGGTCAGCAGTGAACAAAAGGCACTGGAGGTTCCTGGGACCCCTGAACATGTCAGCCACCAACTTTAAATGTAATTGTAAAACCTTCGCCATTATGGAGGTGTCATATAAGATGACATATATGTAAGATATTGATTTTGTCTCCTCTTCTTCTTACTGCCACTTACCAGCCAATCCAAAATTACCACTCCAAGGGTACCTAGATGAGCTGGTAGCTTTTGTGTTCTGAACAGTTAATAACTTGCGCATAAGAAGTTGTTTGATCATTATGAATTCCCATGCCATTAATTGTAATATACTGGTGAAAGGAATTCATTTTATGTTCGTGCAGCTGTTGTGTACTGTCAGGAGTGTTATGTTCTAATTTAGTGCTAGTCAACAGGCTTAATAAAGGTGTTACTCATCAAATCTTGAGCATGCTATATTTGTGTATCCTATACTGCAACCAAAGCACAGGGTAGATGTAAATAGCTTCACACTGACATTAATATGCTATAATTTCATGGCATCTTTAATGCCTATGCATCATGAAGATAAGCTGGTAGAACAGAATAATTAATTAAATTGCATTTTATTTTTAACAGAAACTGAACTTGGTATTACACTTTCACCTAAATTGAATCTACCTGATTAGTATTATAGAATTAAAGCTGCTCTAGATGAATAGGTTTCATATCTTTAGTGTCTTCATGCTTCTAATATCTGTGAATTGCATTGTACTGCTTAGATATCCTGCCATCTTTTCAAACTGCAATACATACAAACAAAGATTGCTTAGTTCTTCTTTAATAAAACAGCTAAGCAAGGAAGAACATAATCAATGAAAAATATGTTACACAATTCTCAAAGTCCTATATTTTATCCCCACCACAAAAGATGGGCTTTGTCGCATGTCCTTCATGCATTAAATTAAAATTATTTTATATCCAGAAAAAAAAAAAATTCAGCAGTCAGGCAATCCCTGAAGCATGCTGCCTCTGTTCTAAACCCCTGGTTCAGCTATATCACCAGGTTGTGACCGATCATGAGCACATGCCAGAAGAGCCATTCAAGAGCTGACAGTCCATATGTGACTTGTAAAGTGGAGGTGTGATGGAGCTCAAGAAATTAAGATTAATAAAGACACAGACTGAATTCATGGTTAATACTGACTCATCAGTTCCTAAGTGAATATCAGATAACCTTCAGCATGGCTTATGCCTATTATGCGCATTATATTCTGTATAAACTCAATGGATGTACTATTAGTATTATCTATGAAAATAAATCATTTGTTGTCATGAACTGCAAATCCTGAACAGAAACCAGCTATAGATCACTAGTCTGAAATGTAAAAAATGGTTCATGCAAAAAATGTTGGACATTTCTGGCATAGGAAAATGAAGTATCCTGCATAAATTAATTATATTTGTTAATTTTTATGGAATAAACCCCTGAGGGAAAGACATTAACACCATTATGCCACTGTGCAGCATTAAATATTTAAACGCAGCTTGGTATACAGGTGTACAGAGTGTATCCCCTGAGTAGTCCGCACACAATAGTCCCTAGCTCAGTCCAAAAGCAAAATACACTAGAAAATTAGTACCAAAGTTTGAAATGAATTCTTTAGAGCCCACAGATCAAAATGTAACAAAACCAAAATGTACAGTATTTTAAAGGGAGACAGGGGATTATAAATCTTGAACAAACCCTATCCTGATGCATTGGCTAGAGGGAGCATCCAGATGAAGACATAAATTGTGTAAACCCGACTAAAACTGTGAGGAATTTAAGTCTCTACATCTATGAAGCAATCAAAAAAGCTTTTTCTCCAGCACTGTCCAACCAGTAAAGTACCTGTCAAAACTCATCAAGTACCTCCTTGCACAACATGAAGGTTTCTGCTAGGAACCAGTGTACAAACTGCCGTTCTGGACAGCTGATCACCAGCCACAGGCTGCCGTGATGCTTGCCTGCCTGCCTGGGAAAGCCTTGTCCAGGCACGCTCACGGCTAACTTGCACCAGGAACAGTGAAACAGTGCAATGCACGGGAGTCACAGTCTCTCTCACCAACAGCCTAGCTGAGGATCAAGGTCTGGGCTCTTCTTGCGATAAATCTTGCCAGAGCTATAAGCTGAAGAGCTGGGGTTTGTTTCCATCTTACCCTGCAGATGAAGTTAGAGGGGTGCACTTTACAAACCTGTTCACAGATTACTGCTTGAACAACTAGGCTGTTGGCTAATGCACATGGTGAGTGCTGTCCTCTTGAAGCTGTGCTACTATGCAGCTAAAAATGCAAGTATCCTTGAGCCAAATTCAAGCAAGCAAGTAGCAGTTGGACTCTATAACCTAAGAGTTACGATGCTTTGCTGTGTGAGATCATGACCTTGTTCCTGTCATTGTTTGCCTGTGTGGTACACAGTAACTCAAAATTAGATAGAAAGTGACCCTCTCATTAACTCCAGTTAAACTTGCTTTTTTGGTTGTGGGTTTTTGGAAAAAAAAAAAAAAATAATGCCAAGGCACAGAGAGACTTGTGTGGGATTGCTGAGACCAGGATCCTTTGGGCATAGAAAATTCTGAACCCTCTCCTAACTTAAATAATCGTGTGTCACACTCATAACATCAGACACTTCCAGACTTCTTTTCTGAAAGTGTTTATTTTCAGTGATTTCCTCCTGAGATAGCAGAGATGGTTTCAAATAGTGCAGTCTGAATGCAAAGCAAAAGGCCAGTGCCCTCTGACCAGTGAAGATGGGAAAAAGCCATCCTAATTAATGTTGTTACTCATTTGCCTAAAAGCAGCTGGGAATTTAATTAGTTCTGTAACTTGTTAGTTTTGATGGATATCTGCCCTCTGCCATGGAGCAGCTGTTATCTCACCTCCAGCTGCTTCTTGCAGATCAGCAGCTCCCAACCTTTTTGGAGCCAGCCTCACTGCTGCCTGCCTTGCCTTGCCTCTCTGACTGAGCGCTGCTTCCTCGCCGGCTTTCAGCAGCGCTGGATGCTGCTCCCTTTGTCCCTGTAGCCTCCTTGCTTCTCCCTCGATGCTGAAACCCTGCTGCAGCTTTGCTTTGCCATGCTCCAGATGTCTGCTGGTGCTCTCGTCTCCCCCCAGCAGGCTCTTCCTTCCTCCCTCTCCTCTAATATTTAATGCTGTGATGTTAACACAGAGATCTGTGCCAAGAAGCCCAGCAGAGCTTATGAGATGGGGGTCAATCCTGTTTTTCACTGCAACTCGTCTCCACTGTAACCCTCCCTCATGGATCAACAGCCCTAAACCTGCTGCTTCAAGATTGGACATGGCAGAGCTAGAGCGCTGGGTGTTATCAGCTCAGGAAAAGTGGTTTCACTCATGAAAAGAATGGGAAAAAAAAAATACACATGCACACATATATAACAACCAAAAAAATAATTTGAGACAGTGAATTTCTGGTCAATCTGAAACAGAAAATGTTAGCTTTATCTCACTGGAATGAAAATAAAGGGGAAAATAAAAAAGGTTTCAATTAAGTGCTTAATTCAGTCCAAAGCAAAATTTTCATTTCTTTTTGATGTGTAATCCTTTTAAATGTATTTGGCTAAATTCAAAACAAAATTTATTTAAATGGTTCTATTTTGTACTTTCAAAAGTTTTTGATCTTTCTTTTCTGGATCTATTGAAGCTGTTCATAATCTAATCATTTTCTAATAATCTAATCACACTCTCTAAAGCACAGTTTTCAGAAAATAAATCATTCATGATAACAACTTTGCCCAAGTCTGTCATTAACCATTTTCCCTCTTTCCTTTTCCCTTGGTGGACCTATAAAATAGATGGTCTTAGAAACAAACCTTATTGTGTTCCAACTGAATGCCCTGCTAAAATGGGACGTTGCTTGGATAAGAAATTTCTTTTCTCTATGTCTGTATAAGAAAGGGGAACAAACTATAACAAAAGAGTTGTGCTAAATTTATATTTATATTTCTGTAAAATTAAAAAAACCCGAGAGATTTAACCTATTGTCAAACAAGCTTGTGCTTTCTCATCTAGCTTGGTATATTGTAATTATTATATTATTTGTTATTATGACTAGCATTCAATTTGGGATGAATTTGGCTAGATGCTCAATATTTTCATACAACACTGTTGAGTATAGTAAAACTTTCTTAGGAATAAAAGAGAATCTTCTCTTAGGACTATTTCTAGTACGAACACCGTATTACTCCCTTTTGCTCAACTGCTTTCTTTCTTGAATTTTTTTAATGATCCAAAACTTGCCCTTGTCATCCACAGCACAGAAAAAAGCATTTTAAGATATTTTACTGGAGTGACTCTGTGCTCACAAAGTCATTTTTCACAGATTATATCAGACCACATACTAATAACATATGCATACTCACTACCAGCTTGTCTGGGACAAATGATAATTTTGACACTGTCTAATGCATCACTTTCACTGTGTTTAAGGATTTATTATCCTGGAAATGTTCGTGGGCACTGTAGGGGAATCAGATCTCACAGCCTTTCAGTAATTTTCTGAAATCTCTTCCTTAATCAACATTTCTGTTCTTTAGCAGTTAGAGAGATTCTCAAAGTTAAATATAAACTAATGCTAACCTGCTATATCTGGATTTTTTTCTTTATATTTTTGCTGAATCTCTTTTTAGGCTTGAACGCATTTTCATATCTCACCTTCAAAAAAGTAAAAATCCATAAGGATCCAAATGTTGCTAGTATGGCCACCTGTGACCCAAATATAAGATTTTTTGGGCAATGAGATACTGACTTCAGGTGGCAAAGATGTTACTGTCAGCTATTTGAACATTTCACATTCAGCCTCAGCAAATTTTTATGGTGCTCCAACTAAACTGCTTGCTACTCAAACTAATTTATTAGTCTTAGTAAGTCTCATGTTGGTGAAATTTTAAAGTTGTTGTAAAATACATCAATAGAAATGCAACATTAATTTTTCCCTGTATTTTTGATGTTTTGGTTAAAATGTACAATTCAGGAGATGACGTTTGAGGCTGGATCAAACCTCTTTGAAAGTGACAGGTTGGCATATTTTTACCCAATCCAAAGCTCTTCAGTGCTCTCAGAAAAATGGCTCCGTGCAGGTATCATTTGAGAAGGGACATACACAGCGCAGTCAGAGGGGATGGAAAAGGGCATACAGAAATGAAGGGCTATGTCCACAGAGCACAACGCAATGCCATGTGGAGGTACTGCTGCTCTTCAGCTCCAGAAAAGTACCCATGCCAAACTGCTTTGAGTATCTTGTTCTCCTCTTTAGTTATCTGTATTTAGTTATTGAGCACAGAATTATGCCATGATGATCTACTGTAAAAGACCAGGAAACCTCGGTACAGTCTGACCAAGCACTAACATATGACTCACAGGGAAATCTAGACAGAGGGCTCTCAGCTTGAGTGCTCATTGAAAATATTTGTGTTGTGAATGGAGAAACTGTCTTTGTTTGTCTGATTACCCTGAAGCTCAAGAAGATAAAAAGAGAGATTTTTTTCCACTCATAAATCCATACAATTGTATCAGAAGTACCTGAATGACTCTTTTTCTTTTTTTTTTTTTTTCAAATTTACAAACACTGAAATAACCTTCAGAGCCCTGAATTTTACCTTTCTACTAGCCTGAAATGGACCAGCAATATTTCTTCTTAGAGCTTTCAAAATCAGGTTTCACAAAGTAAAAAGAGTTCTGGACACTGAAAATATAGGTCTTAGTCTGAAATTTGTTCTCAGACAAAATGTCAAGCATAGTCAAGGATCAGAAATCTGTCATTAAGCCTTACAGACTGCAAAAGCTTCTGAGCAGGCTTAATGTTTTTCACCAAAACAGTCACACAGAAGTCAAGTTTGGAAGTGTCAGAATCTTATCACTGAATGCTATGGCTCTAGTAAGAGGTAAAAAACTCCTGTGAAACCTGACATAAGCCAGTAACAATTTCAAAGCTAAAACCCCGAAATGCAGCAGTCTAAAACATTTCCAGAATTACTGCACATCTGCAAGATACCTTTTCTTACTCTCAGTTAGTTCTCTCTGTCTCTTATGGTACTCAGTCCTGACCTCAACTGTAAGCAGTAATAAAAGGAAAGTAACTTCCTGCTTATACAGAGAGTGGGGTGGCATTTTTACTTGTCCCATTTAAGGAGAAACCTTTGGGACATCTTTCACGCTCTCCACACGTCAATGCAAAATGACAGCAAAAAACTGGCAAGCTCTATGGCTGTAATTGAAAACCAAAGTTCTCCCATATTTAGATTCCTTTAGGCATTTCATGGCTACCTCCACCACATTAAACTGTCTCACAATTTTATGTATTAAATCTTTCTTTTTTGCCTTCTGGACTCAAAATATGACAAATACAAAGCTCAGATACTTTTATAATTTATAAAATAAAGAGATTAATACTGGGATTTTTTGAAGTCAAATTCTTTCCACTTTTCTCTTGTAAATATGTTTTTTTAAAAAACTAGCCTCATCACTAACAAAAATAAGTTTCAGATAAGAAAGTGAACATTCCACTTAAAATAAAAGCCAATCCTTTCAAACAACTGAAATCTGAAAATAGAATAAAAGAAAACAATAATTCTACAAAGGTGAAGGAGAAAACTTGGTCCCATATTAGCGATATTTTTCAGAATGTATCTCTGTGTGTGTGCGTGCATGCATATATATGTTTATGTTTGTATTTTTTGTTCATGCATCCTATACTTCTAATTAAAGAAGCATTAACAAACCCACAGAATTTATTTGCTACTCTAACTAAAACTCTATTAAGGTGTAGCTTTTTTCATTTATCTTTTGCTGTCATTGTTGCTTTATTGATATGGTCCTAATTCAAGAATATCTGTAGAAGAGAAGCACGAGCTTCAACACGTGTCTCTGCAATACAAAGGGAGACTTGTATATGTCATGATAAAACAATGCTGTCCAGGCTACAGGATGCATTTGGACTGTAAGAGGTTTCCACACAGCTAGTCACCTTTTATCAAGAAAAACATGAGGAAAAACTGGTTAAGCAGCAAAATCAGATCAAACAGGTAAAGGGCTTCTTGTACAGTTGTTCACAGATCAACAAAAGAGCCTGCTCTTCGCCCTAGAGTTAGTAAGAGATTATTCTCTGCAAGCGCCTTGCTTTCCCTTTTCTTGTGGGCAGCTCTAATCACAGCACATCCTGTTCTTCCTTTCCCCAACTCCACAAATTCCCTTTTGGCAAAAGTCATAGTTCTCTGCCAAACACAGAGGTTGCTACTGAGACAGAGGGGGAAATACAGGCCAAGAAGGGTCTTCAGAATGGTATCTTCCTTTTCTAGATGTCAAGGTTGGACCATGGAGAATCGCTACAGCATGAATATGACACTGCACTGGTATAGTGATTTTGTTTAGTGTCCTCCAAAGAAACCTAGAAAATTGCAAACCTGAAAAACTATGCTGCAAAAATCCAACAGTTTCTGGCCCCATGATCACTCATCTCTCATCCTTGCCTTGACCAAGGACAGTAATGAAGATAACCAAAAGAAAGAAGTCAGATACAGCCAACCCTGAAAAACAGGGCACTTGCGGTGTAATTTCAGCAACATCTATTAACAGTGAGTTAATCTTTTCTTGGGATGTGAATATGGATCAGATGACTCTCACTGTTTCTTCTGTGTTTTCTATTATTATCTTCTTGTATATCCTGGAATCTGCCTACATTATGTTCTTTTAAATATAGCTGGATTTTTGTAACAGGACTCTTGCATATTTAACCTCAAAATTGTATATGTGTATGTCCATCATAAAACTAGATTACCAAAAATATTTGATGATACTGAATTCAAATTATTTTGAAAGAATAAATATACTCCTTTAAAAAAATCATTTGATCTATCTATTCTGAGATTTCAAAAGTTAACACTTCAGTTATATTATCCCAGTGGTAGACAGAACTAAGATTGTCTTTCGTGCTTTAATGTTAATGCATTTTTTACATTAACGTACCTGAGTAATCTCAAGGCTTCCCGAGTTTGCAAAGTTTCATTCACTGAAAGGTGGAACGCTTTGTACGTTCAAAAACACACTCTCAAACCCCCTCCAATTTATCATTATATTTATCTGAGCATATAGAAAGATTGTTGTTGCATGTGTTGTAAGGTTGGGAGACACTTTTTAGGCGAACTTCATGACAATGTAGTTTTTTTCCATTAACAGCAGCAGACTTCACTTCACTCTACAGACTTTCCTTTTGTTCCCAGGTATAAGAAAAGACATGCTCTACAAAAGCCTGGTCTAACAATGCTTAACATGAATTAAGACCTCATATATCCAACTGGAAAAGCATGACATACATTTAACTGTGTATGCCAACACTTAATATGTACTGATGGTGAAATTGTAATGAGAAGTGAAGTTTCTTGTGTCACACAGTACCAGTTTTAAAAGTTAAGGTATACAACAGTAAATAGTGAAAAATAACCACCTTCTTAAGGAAATAACAGGGAACATGGTTGTCTTAACTGATGGGTAAAACTTCAGTGANTGATGGGTAAAACTTCAGTGAAATGACAGCAACTTCCCTGTGGGTATCCCTCAGTTTCATTGGAAACACTAGCAAATTGTCACTTTTTTTTGTTTTATTGTCATTTTTATCTACAGACAGTTTCTACAAGAGCACAGAAACATTTCTTGTAGGGAACAACATCTACCTGCAAAAGGATAGACACAATGATCAGCAAAGTTCCTCAAAATTGTCATTCTGAGAAGCTGGAAAAGTTTAGAAGAGTTATTTTTTTCCCTACATTAGTGTGTTAGCCTCAAATAAATTAGACAGAGACAATGAGGTAACATAAAGGGCATGAAAGCCCTTAGGAAAAGAGCAATCAATTAATGTCTAAATTTTTGAATACTCAGCTTATACTAAAGCTGTGAGAGAGCGTGTGAGAAGATCTCTCACTTTTTCCTTCACCTTCTCTGCTCTAAAATCCTAATGCAGACTACTCCATGTATGACCACAAACACACATGGCATGCCCATTACTTTAATAGTAGTGGGACAGGAATCTTTTCTTCCTTTTAATAAACGAGGTGGATCAAGGACCAAATCCCTCCAGAAATACATATTTTCTAACTGACTGTATGACAAATGTATCTTGTTTGACATGCGCAAGCTGACTTTTTGTTTCACATTTAAGGTTACAAATAAAATGAAAGGCGAACATTAACAGTGATCTCACTGGGTATCACTTTATGATTCTGTATTAGTTTTGAATTTTCGTTTGTGGTAATCACACCTGAGCTTCAGATGGCCACGTGGATTTGACAGGATTGTTTTGACTATAAAATATAAGCCAGTTCTGCTATGGAAATTTAAAAGACACTCTACACATTGCAGTCTGACTTCTATGTTATTTAACGTGTCAAAGGGCTAAAAGAAGAATGTCAAGCTTGACACTGAAATGTGTACTTTGCCAGACATAAGGAATGTCCTCCCTGTAAAGATAGAAACTGATTCATAATCAAACTTCAGGGAACTAGCTAATGTACTAAACTGGGCCTTCATGGAGCTTTAACTTCTAAAGGAACCAACTGAAGAAAAGAAAGCCTTTCACTGAAACAAAATGTGCAGGAAAAGTATATGTTTGTTAAGTCCTTTATATATCAAGTATTCTGATACCTGCTATTAAAAGCACTGCTGAGAGTTATAAAACAGTTCTGAAAAGTTTAGATTTAGATATGGCATTTATATTCAAGTTACATGAGATATGTATTGAATTAAATGAAATGTTTGACAATCAGCATTCATCAGTATCTGACAGTAAAATTCATACTATATGAGACTGTAATGTAGCATTAGTTCATACAGAATGAATACTGACTGCACTGTGTTAGTTAGCTGGGAAAAGAAGATCATAATATATTAGTGTCAAAAATTGTGATGTTAGAAAATAGAAGACTGTAACTATTGCAATTATGAAAGCTACTCTGGCAAAAAAATGATACGAAGCACTCAGAAAACATTAGATTGCCACATATACTATTGTTATTGCGGCATATTTAGACCCCTTGCAATTCTATAGAAATACAGAGGCTTGTGTGCTATT
>VYZW01015503.1:25992-53130 GCA_013401315.1 Balaeniceps rex
ATTGGTGGTTTTGAAACTAAAAATTCTAAAATGACAGTGACTCAGTGATGTCCTGAAGCAATGCAAGGCATTGAAGAGACAGGGTACAAATTTAGCCAGAACTGATTTTTGCCAATCAACAATTAAAGTGTAGCTCAATGTCTCAAATACTGGACACTCCCTACGTCTCATTAGTATACAATGCCTAACCAGTTGGCCATTACTTACTGTCAACTAGCTTTTCTACTATGCAAAATAAAACAGATTATTAATATCTATCTTTACAATGATACCTGAAAAACTCAGGGCTCTTTGAAATCTTTTTTTTTTTTTTGATATTAAGCAATGATAGATAGATGTAAGGCCACCAGCAGATGGCTTGGATCTTGACTACACAGCCTAAGATCAGAAGAGCATTTATGCTCCTGTACTTTCCGACATTTTTATCTTAACGTTTCACAGAGGTCACGCTTTGGGGAAACAAATGTGTCTGTCTCTGAGGTCTTAGACAGATTGCCTTTTGAAAATCAATCTTATCCCTTCCTTCTTTTGCTGATTCCCAAACCATATGCTGACTACTGTCACACATCTCTCCATAATGATGTGAGCAGTGAAAAGCTATAGTCTGAGTCTACTTTTCTCGAGGCAAAAAAGGCATAGACTGTATGACCTACCTGCCGACCAAGTAAAGTGCCAAAAAGTGAATCTTGGTCAAACTGAAACAAAGTAATAATATCTCTGGGTTTTCTCCCCTTTCTCTGTGGTGTTGCAGAGATGTACTACAGAGGGCTTTCTCTGCAGCGTCAGAGGGCTAGCTTGGCTATTGGAATAGCAGAGAAATATTATTACATGTTTATGGTTTCGGAGATAAAAGTGATACACGAATACCGAATAGCATAATTGACTTTGCTACTGTATTTCTGATGGGCAGAGGAAAGCTAGAAGTGTTATATACTAAAGATTTAAGTCATGTATTTAGACAACTGTGTATATTTAATCATAGATATGGAAAGTCTCAAGGCATGAAATGTATACAGTTGCTCTGAACAAAGCACTGAATTCCCACAAGTGAGAGTCAAAGAAATTACTTTCTTGGACTTTGAATGACTTTGTAACAGTATCTCAAGTTAGAATTGTAATTAAGTTCATATTTTTAATAGGTATTTGTTAATTTTGTTTTAACCATAAAACTGTTGTGTAATAGTTACATAAAGAACATTCTTTATGATAGAGGAGGTTACAAAATCTTCATCATGGGTCAAAGATTTATTCTATAATGGCAACCAGGTTTTGTTTGACCTGAAAACACACTGGCAAAGCTAATAACTTGAAAAAAAAAAGAAAAAAGCAGCTGATTTTGAAAAAAAAAAATTAAGAATATGTCATAAAAAACTTATCATCCTGGTACATGACTGTTAATTTCTACATCTAATAACCAGAATTAATACACTATCTTCTTTTTCAGGCTTCAATTCATGATTTCTTTAAATATAATATTCCTTTTTTGTAGTTCCCTGTAATATGTCAGGAGCCTACTCATATTTTGGTAGAAAAAAGCAAGTTATTTCTATGCATGGTAAATGTGTAAAACAATACATGTCTCAGCTCTTTGCAGGAAGTCGCTGACCTATTACATAAACTGTGTCCATAAGATAAATCTAAGCCTTCCACTGTTACCAGTTTCAAACAAAAAATAAAAAGGGGATGTGCTATGCTGAGGTCATTCCTGAAATATGCAGTGTTTTACTAAGTGATTTGGAGTCAGATCTGTGTGCAGAAGAGAGACAACTTTCCTTAGGTATATGAATACATAGCTCAGCCTGAGACCTCTTATGCTCCAGGACACAGAGTTCTCCAGGAGGCTCCTCAGCAGTCTCTCTCTGGTCTGTCTGTGCCTGTCTTCACAACTCTTACTTCAGACTGACAGTACATCAACTCTTTTGCACTGCCCTTACTAGGAGTTTTATTTCTGTAAGTGATGTAAGGGCGTGCAGGTTTCTGTAGGTGAGTTGTAATCCTCTCCTACATTTGCGATAATCTAGTAACTCCATCAGTTTCTCTTTCCAATAAAAGAGGTTTTTTTCCAGTAGTCTTAGTGAGCTCGTGGCTGAGAGCTCATCACGTATTCCCCAGGGAAGCTCTTCTGCTGTAAGAATAGATATTTTAATCTTTTCCATTGTCCAGTGAGACTTTTCTAACCTTTTCCTTACCAATATTGCTAAGATCAGATCAGACAATCATAATAAGGAAAACTCTACTGTAAGAGCGTTATTCTCAATGTGCCTGGTCCATCAAAGCTCCAGAAACACAGAGGTAAAACAAATTGCACAGAGTCATTTTCCATCAGGGAAAAGAAAAGAGGATTTCACTATGCTCAAGGATTGACAATCCTTCTGGCAGCGCTTTTGGAGAAAAAAAAAGTCATTGAGAAAAGCATTTACATACTGTACTTTATATAAAGTACTTATATCAAGAGGGTTTTCTTTGAAAATGGAAGAGATTAATCCTCAAGGAAATTTAATTGTATTACAGAGAAAACATTGTATTTAGTTCTTAATTTTGGAAATAATGATAGAGGTAATTAAGGTAACAATTCCATGCAATTTATTTCCAAGTAAAATTAAGATGTTTACTCTCCAAGCTAATTTTTCTTTGAGAGAGAAACGGTGTTGAGTGCTTCTTCCTACAGAACAACAGCTTAATATGAGTTGGATCTAACAGAAGACCTGGGTGCACGGAGCTTCCAGCGTCTAAAAGGCTGCAGAAAGAGTTATCTCCTGTAAAGAATGCAACATACCCTGATGCTGTTGAGTCGTTCAGAGCCCTAGTTCACACATATGCTGTGGTGGGATTCATGGACCACATATTTCCCACCAGACAGGGCACACTCCATGAGTTGTTTTCCAAGCATTCAAAATGTGAATACAGTGGAAGGACAAAGCCTTAGGATCTGCTGCCTGTGACAGCAACTATTATGCACATTAATGCAACACCAAGCATGTAGGAAACATACATTCAAGACATTGCTCTAAATCCAACTGTATTCCTCAAAACAATTTTCTTCTGGTCCAGCTCACAACGCACATACATAGGCTACTGGGTATTATGGATAAATGTCTGGTTTGCTTTTTCCTTAAGGAAGAGCTGACCTTGATTCAGTACTTAATTCCACTGTCTTTTACCTGACTTTCCCTATTGGTTACTAGAACAGGCTCTATGCTCAACATCATGTTTATGAAACAAATTGATAGGCACCTAACTTGCTCCTTATGTTTTGTGGGGTACTTGGGTCCCTCACTTGGGCTTGAAGTTACTTTATGGAAGGGGAATATGTACACTTTAAGGAAAAAGCCTTTGGTCTCTATGAAACTAATTTGTACACTCTCAAAAAACTGAATGGTTTTCTATTTTTAAAAAAGTTCACTCTCTGTCATACAACAATTTGTCTATGTTTTTTCAGAGTAGTGAGGGGCAAGCAGAAGTTTGAGAAAATGTGAATTGTGATAAATTGCTCCTTTTGTTCTCAAGACCTAGAGTAAACAACATGTAATTGAAACTGATGGAGGTACTGAAGTTTAGCGGTGGTGCAATTAAGAGCAAAACATGGGTCATCACATCTAAGAAAACTTCACTTTTTTTCCTGAAGCATTTGCAGAAAAGCACTAACATCGGTTCTCTGCAGACTGGACTGAAATGTGAGGAATGAACTACTACAGCTTTGCCAATTTCCTTGTTTTCTTTTCTTCGGCTTGGTTTTCTCTGATATTATGGGTTATTCCTTGGACTTATTTATAAGATCAATGGCAGGGATGCCTTTATATATCAAATATCTACCATATACTATAATTTCTTGGATGCTTGGAAAGATAGATGGCCATTTTTACAATGCTCCATTTAATTAATAGAAATTAGTGAGACATAAAGCATATATATAACATACATATTTAGAAAAATACTTTGTATTTAAAAATAAGTACTGCTGGGTAGTTATTTCTAAGGGACAAATAGCTGGCCATAAACAACCACTGTGTGAAATTTGTGCCTAGCTGGCACCAAATAAATATATTTAGAAATGAATGTAACTTTTATTTTTTTTTAAAGGTTAGAACCCTCTTCATGTTTCTTCCATTCAAAGCCAGCTCTTTTTCTACCAACTTTGACTTTCAGACATGTCTCTTTCTCACACCTTTTTTAGAATCTTTTATCTGCAGAGCCCAGAAATTTCAACGGAGAACAGCATTCCTCCACCCGGAGCAAGTCTTTGGAGAAATACTAGGTGAAAAAAACTCTGTGGGCAATGACCTGAGAGGACAATTGCAGAAAAAGGTGGAGTTTCACAATCCCTATTATACCTCTGTTGTGAGGTATGGCCTCCATCTTCAGGGAACTGATCAAACTCACCCCACTTGCATCAGATAAATTACCCAGCAATTGATCTTGCTGTAGTTTAGAGGACTAACATGACACGAGAGGTAGCAGACTAGATGGTAATGTTGACCTGAAGCCCCACAAGCTGTGGAGTAGCCAATTGTTTACAAATAAACATAAGCTCATACAATTCATTAATGAAAGTAGATGCTTATGCCAAAGATAATTTTTCCATAGTGTGTTCAGCCAGGGACCCAAGAATGAATTAGCCTAGTATGGCAGCACAGGGATGAAAGTGGAGTCTGCCGTAGCTCCACGGTCTCCTTCTGTATGGCCGTGGTGTGTGCGTGGAAGGCAGTCTGCTGTGGAGATGGGAGTAGGCTGCAATTGGGGGTGCCAGGAGCAGGGATGGGCTTCAGCTGGGGGAGCAGCACCAAGCTCAGGGAAAAATGGCGTAACCCTCCCTCACTGGGTGCTTCTATCAGTCACTTTTTACTTTGTGCAAGGAGACTTTTCAAGCAGAATATAGCCGACTTAAGAGTACAGTGCAATTATTTATTGGCTAATACACATGATATATACCTAGGATTAATGAGTTACTGAACTAGGTATTAATATTCTCAGCAACCTTAATGAGACATTCAATGCGTCTTCGCTGGCCAGGCAGTCATCAGTCATGTCAGATAGAGCTGGTCTCCGTAGCTCCTTGGCATGGGCTGATCATCAGGGTTGCTGATGCCTAATTTTCAGCTTTATTCTTGCGATTTTATACACTTTAAGGCAGTTTTTTCACCACTGAGTCCTTTCCTGCTAACTACTGCAGTAGGAAAAATTTTACTTATATGTGTTTCTTTTCTTATCTTGCACAGTTTTAGCTCACACTTTTAGGACAATTTTCTCAGTAAAACCAAGCCAAGGTTATAGAGCTCTGCTGCACCAACCTAGGCCTTGCAACACAGACAACTGAATCCCTCCAGTGTCAAATTATCCTACCTATTTTCCCTACTTTTTCCAAGTTATTCCTTCCCCTTGTCCCCTATATTTTAACTCGTTAGCGTTCCTAGCAGGCTAGCAGACTTTGCTTCTCATCCTATAATCAAACTGTTGACTCAAAGGCAAAATTTGCTGGGGGTGAGGAAGGGGAGGAGGAAGGGAACAGTGTATTTGAATGGTCACAGCTGGCAAGGTTTCTCCTTGTTTTGCACACAGGTTGTGAAGTTTGCATCCCAGGGCCCAGGCAATGAATCTGATTCCCTGCAAATTACTCATTTCAGCATATTCTGAAGAAGGCCAGTGTCCTGGTTTCAGCTGGGATAGAGTTAATTTTCTTCCTAGTAGCGGACATAGTGCTGTGTTTTGCATTTAGTTTGAGAATAATGCTGATAACACACTGATGTTCTAGTTGTTGCTAAGTAGTGCTTACACTAGTCAAGGACTTTTTAGCTTCCCATACTCTGCCAGGTGCACTCCCAGAAACTGGGAGGGGGCACAGCTCAACAACGCAGTTGATCCAAATTGGCCAAAGGGCTATTCCATACCATATGATGTCATGCTCAGTATATAAACTGAGGGGAGTTGGCCAGGGGGCAGCGATTGCTGCTCGGGAACTGCCTGGGCATCAGTCAGCGGGTGGTGAGCAATTGCTTTGTGTCTCACTTTCTTTTTTTTTTTTTTGCCTTCCTTTTCTGTCCTATTAAACTGCCTTTATCTCAACCCACGAATATTTTTTTTTCCAATTCTCTCCCTGTCCTTGTTTCAGCTGGGATAGAGTGGGGGGAATGAGCGAACAGCTGTGTGGTGTTTAGCTGCCTACCGGGTTAAACCACAACAGCCAGGAAGAAAAATCGCTTGGTCAAGTGCCCTGGACAGCTTTGTCCTACTTCAACACGAGGAGAGCTGCTTCACTCCAAAGTGGCTAGGTTTTTGGGTTTGCCCGATTGAAGGGGTTCTGCCTCCCTCACAGTGCTCACAAGACCTTTCAGGAGTGACCTGGGGCAGCCAGCCCATGCCAGGGTAACCCAGCCACTGTCTCAGAGAAACAAGAAAGCATCTTGAACAAAAAGTGGTGCAGAATACAAGAAAGGGGGTAAAGAAAAAGGAGAAGGTCATCTTTTATAGTCCATCACTCTTTCACTCAACTGTGCAGTACAACAGCAATTTTATAAATGACTCCCTCTGAGAACTATGTCAACTCTTGTCATATCAACAAAAAGTTAATCTTCCTTAAAATATTTTACTTAGGGTTACACTTATTCATAACTTCTTCAAGAAAATTCATCGTTCAAATTCTCATTTAAATCCTCACAATGGGGCACAATGGGATACATAGATGTAAATAAAAACAGAAACTAAGAGCTATTACATCTTTTGTCAATTTTATCTCATTAATTCACTTTCTTTCATACACAGTAGGGGTGTTTGTGTTTCACTTTTGGTATAAACTCAGCTTTCTTTTCCAGGCTGACAAGTTTTTGACGACAGCATGAAGTATTTTATAAGGTCTCTCTGGTACCTAATTCACTCTTTATTCACTAAGAAAAAACAATACTGAAATATTTTTGCCTCTAGTGCAGTTTCAACATTGATCAGTTTAAAGAAACAAAAATTCCATTCCCAAAATCTCATATAGAACCTTTTATTTTGAAGGACCTGCAGCACTTACACTTGTAAAAGAAGTATTGTTCTGTTTTCAATTAATGTGTAGTTTTCCTTGAGTTCTTAAAATAAGTTTTTCATATACATATGGATGGGAAAAATGAAAAAAATCAGTGGCAGCTTCAAGGTTTAAAATATGTATTTTTGAATAAATTTTGCATAGATTATTAAAGAACTGCAATCTTTACCACAGCCTATTTTTCCAATGACTTCTGCTAGCATAGCTTCTTCAATATAAAGCGGGAATAATTTGAGTTATTCTCTTGACATATTGTTCCTGAATATATAACTTCCAATAATAGAGAAATCGGATTATGTTTAATCTTAAAGAGATGTTATGAGAATTCAGAATCTGTCACTATGTGGTTTGTGAGTGCCAGTTTGAGCTCAAGTGCTGTTCCCTTAAGTCATATCTTTTCCTGTTTTATGCCTCATTCATCTTGCACTAAGAAGGCAAGGCAGCGCTATCACAGGCTGATATTAAAAACTATTAACAGCTGAAAAGATCTGACTGTAGGGTGAGCATCCTACCTCCAAGATAAAGCCTATTTTCACCCTGCAAGGAGCTGAAGGTTGAAGAAGAGAACGGGTGTTTTAGAAAATGCAGGATCTGGAAAACATCGTAAGGTTGGTTAACTTTAAACAGACAGCAGGTTACGCAGACACGTGCAAACTGATGACTCATAACAAGAGAGCTAAACAGCGTAAGCAGAGTGGAAAACAGCTCATCCTGGGTCAACCACTCACAAATTTACCCAGTTCTTTGAGATACACTGATATTACATCTATATGGCTAGTGGCATCCAAGCTAGCTAGCCTAAAATTACATCATGGCTATCTCTGTGAGCTGAAGTCATAAAGGGAAAAATAGATCAGATAAAACAGACCCACAGATTTTTGTAGCAAAAGGTCCTTTCTAACTGAGGAACAATAGAAAGCAGAACATAAAAACATCCACGCTGGGTGGTTTCAAAGTAAATCTATTCCAAAATCCCCTACAGCAACCGAGATTCTTAGAGAAATGCATTGGAAGACGGCAGCCACGCAATGGTGATGCTTTCCCAGAATATTTCCTCAGATTGAACAATCTGTGGCTTGGGGACTTTCTGAAGAAATAAGCAAACTGACGGTACAGGAAAGAGAAATGGAGAAAGGCACAGGAGAGCCTGTATATATGACTTTTGTGAAAGGGACACCTCTCACAAGAGGGTTCAGACAAGAAGAGCGGCATGTTGTGAGAGCAAGCTTGATCCGTTGGTGTTCCTAAGCAAGGACCCAGTCATGCACCGTAGTGTGTTTGGGCCAATGTATTTGGTTTACATGGCAAGGTTTTGGTAGTGGGGGAAAGCTGCAGGAGAGGCTTCTGTAAGAAGAGATCAGGAACCGTCCCCATGTCAGACACAGACAGTTTCAGCCAGTTCCAAGACAGACCTGCTGCTGGCCAAAGCTAAGCCAATTGGCGACATTGGTAGCATCTCTGTGATAACATATTTAAGAAAGGGTAAAAATGCTGCACAGTAGCTGGGACAGAGGAATGAGAAAAATGTGAGAGAAACAGCCCTGCAGACACCCAGGTCAGTGAAGAAGGAGTACAGGAGGTGCTCCAGGCACCAGAGCAGAGATTCCCCTGCAGCTGGTGGAGAAGACCATGGTGAAGTTTGTTGTCTTTCTGCAGCCCATGGAGGACCACGGTGGAGCAGATATCCACACTGCAGACTGTGGAGGACTGCATGCTGGAGCAGGTGGACATGCCCTGAAGGAAGCTGCAGCCTGTGGAGAGAAGCCCATGCCAGTGCATGGTCCTGGCAGGAGCTGCAGTCCATCGGTGACCCCTGCCGGAGCAGTCTGTTCCTTAAGTACCCCATGGAGGACCTATGCTGGAGCAGTTCTTGAAGAACTACAGCCTGTGGGAAGGACCCATGCTGGAGCAGTTTGTGAAGGACTGTATCCCATGAGAGGGACTCCACGCTGAAGCAGAACAGCGTGAGGAGAAAGGAGCAGCAGAGATGAAGTGTTATGAACTGACCACAATGCCCATTCCCTATTCTCCCTGTGCCGCTTGGGTGGGAAGGAGAAGGTGAAAGAGTTGGGAGTGACATTGAGCCTGCGAAAAAGGGGATAGGGGGAAGGTATTTTTAGGGTTTTTTTTTTTTTCTTCTTCTTCACTAGCCTAGTCCATTATTAATTGGCAATAAATTAAATTAATCTTCCCCAAGCTGAGTCTGGTTTGCCCATGATGGTAACGGGTGAGTGATCTTGTCCTTTTCTCAACCCACAAGCTTTTCATCTTATTTTCTCCCCAGTCTTGCTGAGGAGGGGGAATGAGAGAGCAGCTGGGTGGGAGTCTGGCAGCTGGCTAAGGTTAACCCACTACAACCAGTCACTCTCCAAACCGGATATTCATCATCGCATAAGCAATGTTTTGGGGCCAAAGCTAAGACAATTTGACTTAGTGGCATTAGTTAGGGTCCTTACTAAAAGGGCCCAAACATTGCCTGTCACAAAAGCAGCTAGAATGCAAGCAGAGTGGATTGGATGAGTTTTGTGGGGGCTCCTGTGGCCACACACACCCTGCAGGTGACATGGTAGAGGGTGAGCCACTGAGCACACTGGGCTTTAGGTATTACCACAGAGATCAACCACAGCCTCCCTAGACAACTTCTGGAAGACTACCAACAAATAAGAAATAGTTACATGCCAGATTATGTCACAGGGAACAGGCAGCCTCCTACCATCTGCTGTCACCTTTGGGGTTCTTCTGTCAGAAAATTGTATTTTCAGTTTCTTTCTCTGCTTGAGGGCTTTCAGATCCATATCTCCAAGGAATGATTCTTACCCACCTGTTTATAGAGGCATCTGAGGGCATAGGAAAGTGCTCTCAGCTCTACCTCTTGACGTTTCACAGTGCAAAACAAACCAAAGTCCCAATCTTCAAGCATTAAGTGTTTTGTCCAGCCCTTGGAACAAGGAATGAAAGATTTTCAAATGTCTCAAGTCACCAGGCAAGAGAATTGTATTTTCCTTTTCTGACCTAATGAATCCTGAATCCTTTTCTGCCTGACAGCAAGATCTTGGCTGGAAAAGTGGAAATTATCTTCTCTTCTCCTACAACAAAACACACAATAAGCTGGCAGCCAATGCACGCTCCAGAGCACTGGGAATCAAATCTCTTCAGAAAGGGAGGAAACTGCACAAAACTTATATCTGATGGGAGCTGCTGCTATTCTTGGAAAAGAAAGGACTCCTCCAAGTCCAGCTGTGTGATAAAAAAATCTGCTGCTGCTGTAATTCCCCATTTGGTAAAGCTCCAGTGGGAATTGCACAACACATCCACGGGGACACAGAAAAATACCTAACTTCAGAAACAGGTGCAAACCTGGCACTGCACTGCTCTACGCTATGGAAACCAAGCTAAAATCTCTTATCAGTCCTGGTTTGTATTGGTGGCAGATGAGGAAGAAACTGGGAGCTGCAGTAGTGTCCACAGAATCACAAGGCAGTAGTACCTCAGGAGCACTGCAATTATATGACTGTACCACACAGGATTGCTACTTGAAATGAAGTAAAGTTACTAGTTTAGAAAAACAGTCTGTTAGATAAATAAAGTAAGGTAAGTAAATTCATTGGGCAAATTCAGAGAAATCTGAGATGATTTTGAAAATCTGTAATAATATACTGACTTTTTATCTTAAAACCATGTCTGCACTGGTGACATTCTGTATTTACCACATAGGCAAGCATAGTATACGTTCCCACATGATTAGCTATTCAAGTATTTGCTCTTGATTTAGTATTGATAGTATAGTATGCAATATATGATTATGTGCACATGTGAAAATTTCCTCTCATGTTCCGCCACCCTTGTAATGTATTTCACAATTTCTGAAGTCACACAGAACACATCAAAACCTAAAAATGTACAAATTGAAATTAATAGTATTTTCAATAAACTGTAGGGCTTCCCATCTTACTAAACCCAAACATTTTCTGTACCTGAATGTTTATCACAAGAACTAACACCTAACTTTCCTATGAATCACCAAGACGTCACATTTTTTAAGACAGATCTATTTGCAAGCATTAATTGCAGTTGCTGGATGGTTTGAATTCCAAAGGATGCTTGATATGGCAGCTTTGCACACATAAGTGCAGTCACTAGATCTGCTTTACAGTTAGAGCTCAACAGCAGTAGAGAAAGATGATAGCTGTTTGACAAAAGAATGAAAAGCTCTGCCCATAGCAATGTCCTCAGCAGATTCACTTCAATACAGGTTCTCAGTATTTGACCCATGGCAGCCTAAACTGTAGAGATGATCTTTCAAACTGTTATTTTGAAAAATATAACACCAGAAAAAGTAATCTTAAAAGTTACCATGCTACCTTGCAATGACTAAGCCGACCCATAGGTCACACACGTTTGTGTTATTCCGTAACATTTAAGTGTGGGGAAATTCCTATGTGGAGTAAAGAAAACTGACTTTCGGGAAAACTCGCTGGAACTCCAGGGGACAGAGACAGGGAGGTTCTGCACTGCCAGAGTTACAACCTAGGAATCATCTTACACGCTTATGTCCTGCCATTCTGTAATATTATACCTGCAATATAACTCGAATTGCTGATTTTTTTTAAATTTGTCTGGCAAGTTATGAAATGACATATGAGCTGCCAAATGCTATGCACCAATATCCTTCAACAATGTGCATAATTTTACTAGGTGAAGTTGTTGACCTGTTAATAGTTGTCCACCACATTTCAGTTGAGGGGCATCTGGATGACGAGAGAGATATTTTATATAGTTCCCACGCATCGATAGTAGGATTGTGGCATGGTGGCTAGAATTTTAATGCAGTGATTTAGCATTGTTCAGCTTGTTGCCATTCCATGGTGAGTGCTATAATAAACCCAGACTGACAAAGGGTGGGAAGGAAAGCTAATTTTCCTGTGATGTCTTTTTCACAAAATGATTTATTTTAATGCTTATATTTGTTGTCACTGAAAGCCTTAGAAACCTGTTGATGGCCAAATCCCAATGAGGTCAGTCATTTGAGATCTGAGGATAATTTTCTAGGATGCCAAGCTTATGTTTCCTCCAGAGGTGATTTCATTAGTGATGTCATGACATAAAGCATTTAAGACTGCTGCAACTAGTTAAATGTGTCATTGGTGGACGCTCTAAGACAAACACCGAGACTGACCCAAAGCAGCAGAGCTCACACATACATCTTCTACAGACGTCTGTTAGATTTCTAGCAGCCAGGCAGGAAGAGAGAAAGTTCTGTCATTTATTAAATAAAAAGTATAATGTAATTTGCACTAAATGTCAGACATACCTCAGGAAACAATCCTCTTATGGAGTCTATCCTTTTTTTGGTATGTTTATTCACCTCTCCAGTTACTAATCTGATTTGGTTTTTCATTAGATCTTTTCAATCTAACCTTGTTGATTGATATTAGAGCTGATTTAAGAAATTAAAAAGTGAGAGCAAATATAAGAAATTAAAAACAATCAAGGAAACTGCATCACATTTCATAATTTGTTAATTTTTGACAAATGACAAATCCACTCATTTAGAAACAATACTTTGATTATATTATATCAAGTTTTATTGATCCAGAATAATTCTTTATTGCATAACAGAAAATGACCAACACAAACATTTGATAAAACTATTAACAACAGAAGGCTTCCACATAAGACTTCATGGTAACAAAAGGTCTCATTTTGCTGTTGCTTGCTGTTTCTACTGAGACCAAATTCTAATCTCAGGTAACTGAAACTAATCACTATGGAGAGACTCTGTTTTGCCAGCAGAAACAATCCCCATTCACATTCATGAACATGAAAATGGAATTGGGCCCTTTTTGGTTAAGATGCAATTAGAGCGCAACAGAAAACCAGGAAGGTTAACAGAAGAGGGATCCATCTCATGTGGTACATTGCTATTTGCATCCTCTAGAACCCCAAGTTTCCCTACACATATATTTCATTCTTCCTCTGTCTCCAACTGAAAGAGGCTTGAGTAGCTGGGTGCCTTGAGCAGCTGGGTGCCTTTTCATACCCGTTGACAGCTCCTCACTGTCATTTAAGAGTAAGTAGTGGAATTGAAAACCCCAGAGCTTGCCTTGACTTTAACTGCAGCTGACTCTAGCTTCTTTCTCTGAAACCAGTTTTTGAAAGCATCCTGTGACACTTAATAATGAGGTCTCTTGCTATTCACTAATGACCACCGTAAATTTTTAAAAAATCCAGTTTAAGTCCAATTATTTTGACAATTATTTCTTCCTTAGCAAGAAAACTAAAGAATATTTGAAATAGAGCTAGGTGCTATATTTCTAATCATGCCTAATTTTAAAGTATTTTTTTCTAGATGTCTTTATTGACATGTTATGTTACCAATTTTTCCCCTCTCACAAATGTCACTGTAGGAAATGAATTGTCAGCTTGTCACAGTGAATCAGAAAGTTCCTCTCTGTGTCCCTCACCTTGGACGTAGCATCATGACAGCAATGCACAGTCTGAATATTTTGTGGCCCTTTCTAAAACAGGAATTCCCAGCACCATGAACCCAAAGCCAAGGGCTACATCCCCCCAAAGAACTTACTCTTCACATGCCTTTTTTTGGATGCTTCAAGCCATTAGTTTTGCTTCTGCTCATTTTCAGAAATATTCCCCTTCACCTTATGCCTGACCCTTACAGCACCTCATTTTCTGCCACAGGGGAAGCCCCATAGATACCTAATTGATGGCACCGGGCAACCGTGGCTTCTTCTATCGTTGGATTTCATGTCAGCCACAGCTGGACATGGCTCTTGCTGAGCCTGACCCTGAGCTGCCTGACCAGCCTTCCTGCAGGCAGGGTGCAGGCAGGGCTGCAGAGAGGCCGGTGGGGAAGCTTCCTGGTGCAGCAGCGCCTGCGATGCACCTGCACAGTTGCACTGCACTGTGCTGGTCACTGCTGTGCATGGGACAGGGCTGACAGTGCATGGTCCTGGCTGTCATTCCCACCGCCCTCCTAGGTGACGCGGCAGGCAAAGCACTGGGCTGTTCGCTGTTTGTAGCAAGCGGTTCTGTTAATACGGCACTGGAGGGATGAGTTGGGTGGGTGGGTAAAGGCTGCCATGATTCTGTGACAGATAGAGGCTCCAGGACTGAGATCAAAGGTTAAATGGCTTTTTGCTGCCATCTCTTGATAAACCAGAGGAAAAGGCAGCAGAAGCTGACACAGTGTCTGGGCAACACCCACTAGGCCAGGGCAGGCATTTAGCACTTGCTGATGAGGATGAATTTACCTTCTGGGTGGACAGAGCACTAAGGAGTTGTCATGAGTGTTTGACAGACGAGCATCAGAGCTGCACTGGGAGAGAGGTTCGTTATAAATAAACCTCATCCTCGCTCCCCTGACTCAGGGCTGCAGGAGACTCGGATGGAAAAGTGGTTTCTGCCTTTGAGGGAATGAGTAATCTGCTAATGGCACAGTCTCTGTGTACTACGGAGAGAGCTTTCCACTGTAAAAACAGGCTGGAAATGCAGGCTCTGTCACCTAAGAGACGCAAGGTGTGGACCCTGGGGTGGTCCAGGATCAGTGGCTGCAGAGCTCCATAGGGACCCCAAGTCCCTGCCAAATCTCAGTGATGGGGACATTTCTATGGCTAGACTATTCAATCAGCTCCCCACAATTTCATGTGTCCCACATCTTCCCGCGGGTACCTACACAGCTCCTGTTTTGTTGACTAGCTAAATCTTCTGTGTTCACACGTATGGATCACCCCCAGGGTATCTGCAGTAAATATCCACCACAGAAGATCAAGCAGGTCTGTAGACCAGGCCACAGAAGCAATTAAATCCAAATAAGCACCCTTCCCTTTCCTTTTTCTTTTTGAAATTTATTGTGAAAAAATAGAAATTAAGATTTTAAAAAGAAAAAATATGTTAATTCTCTATTAAAGACTCCTGAAAACTGTTTTCATGAGCTCCAAGGCTGCCATAATTTCTGCTTAGCCAATGTAAGCCCCTACTTCCCCAGGATGGGGAAAAAAATAAAAGCAGAATAAATTCAAATCAGCAGAGGACTTACTGAGAAATGCCTTTAAACAGGCATTGCATAAAATGCAACTGTGGTCCCTGAACAGAACCCAGGATCCCTGCAGAAAGCTCAGATCCCTGCAATACCAAGTCACATTCCTCCTTGCTCTCTTTTCTGCTCCTCTACCACGCCCCAAATCAAGATATTGCCTGATGCCTTGGTGCTCTCCTGGGTGAAGTCGGATTGAGGAGGCAACTGAATGAATCCTCATTAGCTGGTGGATTCTGAAATGTGTAAGTACTGCACAAAATAGTTTTCCTGGGAAAGTTTTCCAGTGAGACCTTGCGTGAGATGGTGTGCCTCCATCATTAGGTGGCAGCTGAGTATACGGGGATTTCAGATGGAAGTTTTGGTCTTAGATACCTTCATCCTATCTAAATCCTTCTTTAGAGATGCAGGGGGTTTTATTGGATCTGATCCTGAGAGAGGAGGAAAGGAAGTGGCAGGAGAGATTAGAAATAAATTAGCAGAACACCAAAGGGATTAAGATTGTGATAAACCTAAACTAGTAAATAATCAATAGAGGAATTTCTGCTTTTTACTTCAATTATTTGTCCTTTACATTTCTCTGGAAATAATTTCCTATTATTGAAGATTGCTTGGAAAGTTTAAAATATTTTTATCATTTTTATTGAGGTAGCCATCAGCAGAATTAAAACTAAATTATAATAACAAGAATCCATATCTCCCAAGTTTTAAGATGCTAAATAGGTATCATCACCAACATGCACACAGCAAATATATACTTTTCATTTAGTTAAGACTGCTGTTCATGTATATTTGGCATTATCTGGCAAACTGAGAAAGCAATGCAACACTATTGTGTCTGGTCCAAACCCATTAATACAAAGAAACACAGTCACAGTTTAAAAAATGAGAAACAAAACACTAAAATAACTGTTACACTGCTGCTGGTGGCCTAGGCATATTCCTGACTGCTAACTGAATAACCTTTACAATTAATCGTGGAAATTACCTTGTTAAGCCTATGAATGTCCTTGAGGACTTCCTTTTTAACGGAATTTTGTACCCTATCCAGGATAATGATATTGTTTATTTTAATGGATAGGAGAAAGTTTCAGTCCCGTTCTTTCCAAAAATGGCTAATGCAAATATAGTAAAGAGTAGTGCACACTTATTAAAGGAGAAGGAGGCTGGAAAAGCCAAGCAGTTCCCCTCCCTTCCCTTAGTCACACATTTTATATGAAGTCAGTCAGTTTTAATTGTGCGAGAAAATTCTCTCTCTTTCCCAGTTTTAAATTTTATATGTTATGTCCATAATATTTCAATGTTGTGGCCACAACTGTAGTAACTTTGAATTGTCCTAGACCATCTAGTAAGACTCCTGGTTGCACAGGGGAGAGTTAGACCAATGGCTTTCTAGTATGAATTGCTTAATCCCTGCAGGACACTTGGAGAAAAGAATCCTTTTGAACAGGAACATGATTCCTGTACATGTATTTAGAGCCATACTCTGATGCCCTGCTGTATCCTCTAGGAAATTCTAATTGTGTTTAGCTGTTGTCTTAAGTTCTTATGTGATTTAATGATATGGGGTAAGAAGATTATTCTGATAGGATATTAAGGGGAAATATCAATTTGATTTAATCCCATGTTTCTGCATCAGCATCCTCAAGTGACCTGTGCTGCGGAGCCACTGTACTTCCTAACGAGAACTAAGCTTTCTGTCATTGTTCCTCTAAAACTTCCAACTGGAAACACCAGTGCAAGAGCTGTATTTTGACTTACTCAACTGTGGCCTGAGACAGACAGGCAGATAAATACACAAATATGAAAGCTTTCATTAAGAAAGAGACAAAAATCACACCAAGGTATTAAAGATAAAAATGCTTTTTGACAGTGCAACTGCCAGTCCAACTGCCCAACCTCATGACCCAGAAGTAATCATAACTGAGGTTCTCATACTGATGACCAGAAAGTACATGCTTTCTTAGGTATGAATTATGTTGTCTCCATAAGGCTCCATGCATTATAAAATGTTGCTAAATTACTATTTAGCTGCTCCCCATTTTCTTGAACAGACAACTAGAAAATGAGAGTCCTGTTGAATCTTGGGAAGTTATACAAGGCTAAAAAGAAGTCTAATCATGGAAGAACAAACTAAAACTCCTACCTTCTGCTCCTGATTGTCTAGATGGCCTCAGGCAAATTACTTTATTGTAGGCCAAAGTAGTTTGTGTGTCAAAAATGAAAACTCTCCTTTTCTTGACTTTTGTTCATGTCATGCTATTAGATGACCCAATCTAATTTCATAGGTTTATAAGCAGATGTTTACTGGATCAGATTAAAAGCACAGGCCGGTGCTCTGTCTCTGACAGCAGTTCACCCTCCCTCCCCATGCGCATTCCCAAACAACAGCTTCAGTTTAGGATAGACTATAAAAAGAAGGCAGTGGAATTTCCTTCAGGGTATGTCTAGACTCCTGCAAATCTATGGGTTAAGGTGTTACTTCCTATCAATTCAAGAGGCAACCGGCCGTGGAGATAAAAATACCCTATCAGGCTCCATTAATTACAATCAATACATAAAGTGGTAGCAGGTTTAAATGCAAATTCATACACACTGTTGTCCATTTTTATCTCTTATGTGCTAGATTATTCCAATGTTGTCATGTTGCACGACAGATGTTACAATGCAAAATGGACATAAAGCTTTGTTAAAACCTAATCTTATGGCAATTAAAATTTTAAGGACAATGATTGGATTTTTTTTAGAACAGGTAACCTGGCTCTCCAAATACTTCATAGCAATCTAAACATCACATAACCTGAGTAAATGGAAACATACTTTCTTGTTTCAGTGCTTTGAGATCCGCTATTCCTCTTTTTCTCTTCAAATAATAGATGAGCTTCAGCATAAAAATGGAACAGAAATTCATGAACCCTGTAAAAATATGTATGAGAGAGAGGAAAGATGGACTTTTCTTTCAGGGTTCATCCAACATAGACTGGATTTTCTGCAGCAGTAATAGCCAAACCAGATGGAGCTAACCTGAGGACTTTTACACTATTACACCGATAATCTCACATTTAAAGACATGTTAGAGAACGCTAATATAGCCATTACTTTTCTATAGTAAAGGAATTTAAAAGATAAGCTATGTTTCAGGAGGTTTTCCTCTGCTGAGTCTGATCCTTTGCCTACTAGGAGATTATGTGATCACAGTGGGAACTATGAAGTCACTGAGACTCAGAGAGGCCTCTGCTGAATGTGGTTGTCCGTCAGCAGTTTATGGAACTCACTGGGACACAGGCTAACTTTTCCTGGATCCAAAATACAAGAAAATAAGGAGTATGTAGCCTTGAACACTTTAACTCTGTGGAGTACAATAAGGATTCATTTAAAAAAATTAGATAGTCAAACTTTTTGGTATGTGGAACAAATTAATGTCCAATATCCCATGAAATTTTAAATCTTTGGGATAAAACCACACTGAAAACACTATCAAACATTTTGCACATACACGTTGTAGCAGAAGGGACAATTACATAATGATGAATAACCCATTAACATTTTAAAAGACAGAATCAATAAATACAGGCATGACTGCAATTATTCTAGTACCCTAGAAAAATCTCAGTGTGAAGAGTTCACCAAATAGAAAAACTATGAGGCATATACAGAACTGTGGAATTCTTTAGTCAGAAAACAATTCTACCTTTCTAATTTTGCTGGTTTTAAGAAATTTTCACCAAATCTGTACTTATTATGCAACTATCAATGTATCCTACTAAACATTAGTCTGATGTATGAGCTACCCTAACCTTAGTATTGCCTATTGATGGTGCATGTTGACATGATTTCTTCACTGTTCTATTGTTTCTCTCTTTCATGTCTAGAGCTTAGTTTATTTTGTGTATGTATAGTCCCCTAGAAAACCTCTATTAATTTCAGTGAAACATTTCCACCTCATCCCAGAACAGATCCCAGTATAACACAACAGCCAAAGCAAAGAAACCTGCATATGGGTTTGCATGCTCAATACATTAAAAACAACATACGGCCTGCAACTAAGATTTGATTCAGTGCGATGTTAAATTGGAATCCGAATATGATTGCACAGAAAATTCAGAAAATTTCAACCTTTGAATTAAAAAAAAGTATCAGAAGTTTGTAAATTAATGCCTACAGATGCAAGGCAATGCACAATTAAGTAATGTAATCTAACATATGTCCTACATACTTAGGTACAGTGGGGGGCAGCCATAGTATTAGAGCACCAATCTATGTATTGTAGACCATATGTCACATTTGTAGACCACTTGGAAGCTGCAGCTGGTGCAAAATGAAGTTCCTATTTGCTTAGCAGATCTGGCAGTAGGAGAATACCTTATGCTAGTGTTATTTTTATTATATGTTCCCACAGTACAACTTCATGCTGTTGATGCTGATTGCTAAACCTGTGTATGTTTTTGATGCTTGTTACCTGAAAAGCTCCTTTTTCTTCATGGTGAATCTCTTGCAATTCATCTTGTGTCTGCAGTACTTTCTTTTCTTCTTTATATCTTACCTCTCCTAATTTTAGAACAATTATGTTGCTAAAAACTTTCTTCACCCTGTTGCTATTCACTTTCATTCTTCATAGCAGTTTTTCGAATCTCTATTCTCATCCCACCGAATTTTTAATTTTAAAAAAATCACTACATTTTTCCAGGAAATGTTTCTTGAAGACCTGCTTTCTGGAATGCCATTAATTACTGGAAAATTAGGAAATATTCATGATTTATGCTTCTCAGTTATTAAGAGCTAGGTCCGAAGAAGTGTCATACCTTATTTAAACAAATTGCTATATCCTACATCATTCCCTAGAGCCAAGAAAAAGTCTTACTTTAGATCTTAATACTCTCTATAATTCAATGTATTTGTGTATATATATAATCTTTTTGTCCTATGGGGCTATTTTTTTTCATTTTTCACAAGGTGATGTGTGACATGCTTCCCCATTATGCCGCCAAACACAGTACACCAACACTTCCTAATATGTCCAGGTCAGTAATTAATTTCTTCTACCAGTCTCAATCAGAGTACGCCCTGCGATCGATCAATCTTATTATGATACAGTATCAGAGCTATACAGGCTTGATTAATTACCCAGTTTTTCAAGGGTGTCATTTGCTGCTAGAGAGAAAGAAATGTTTCCTCCCCCAGCAAATCCCTCTAGCATACACAAAGCATTTAGTTATTTCAATTTTAGAGGAAGAATGATGGGCTAGGGCGATGACCGTGGTACACCTAACTGTACTTGTCCATCTTTCCTGAAGATGCCAAGCTCCATCCTTAGCTTGTGCAACTCCACTGAATGTTTTTATCTGTGTAGTTCATATCTGTTGATCTGCATCAAATGAATGCCTGGTTCATTCTCTAGTTCTCCTCCCCGATTCTGATGCATGCCTTTTAAAAGAGAATTCTTTTTCTTGTTTCAGAAAAATGGGATGATGCTGAAAACCTGTCAGAATTGCATCTAACAATTTTTCATAGAAAATTCATTTCAGAAAGCTGCCAGTTTATCACCCTGCCTCTGTAATAACCAACCTACATTATCACATAATGATCAAGACCACCACCAAAACATATTAAAGACACATTTCGACTCTCAAAGATGAAGTAGGGAATCTCAGGTTCTCTTGGTGTCCCTTCTCATATTCAAAACTGTCCCCTTAACATTCTGAATAAACAGGAAGAAAACTTCTTTCACTGTCATACCCCTGACAAGAAACCTACAGGATGTGCATTTATGCAAGCGGGCAGTGTTCCTATCAGATCTGGTCTGTAAAGTACCAAACTCAAGTCAGTACTGCTCTTCTCAGGACCAAAACCCTCTTGTCAAGATGGAGGTGCAAGCCCAAGGCTGACGTTTCTGTGCATCCGTGGTCCCAAATGCAGCAAAGCCCTTACAGGCATATTTAACTTTAGGCATTTGCTTAAGCCCCTCCTGTTTCTGGAAAGCACTGAAGCTTTCACTTTAATATTTTGCTGAATCAGACTGTTGGTTAGGTGCCAGCTTTTGGCTGAGATGTTAAATTGAAACCCTTTCTGCCTGGTTTCTTCGACCAGCAGCTGGGAAAGAAGAACAGTCCATGCCATTAAAAAAACAAAAAAACACCCCAACAAAAAAACAGGAAAAAAAAAGGGATTTGAGAGGGATGTGCTTGCCGTGGCGGCCTTTTTCTCTGGTGTTGGGGTTTTCTTTGGTAATAGTTCTGACATGGAAGTTTATGAAGGGGTCTTTGCTGAGTACATGTAGTTACTGTTCTGCCTGTGCCTTTGCAGAAAGTAAGTAGTTTTGAAGGTTTTCAGTAGCTTAAAAAAAAACAACCAACCCTCACATGATGTTCTATTACATCATTTCACAAGCGCATCACTCTTTTGTTTCCTTTAACATGCGCTTTCAACTTTCGAGAAAAGCACTCCCAGTCATTGACACCACAATTGTATGTCTGCCTTTTTAGCTAGAGAAAGATTCAGCTGTGTGCAGGATGACTTTCACCACCCATGTAACACATTGTTACACTTTTTTGAAGCGTAGAAAGCACCCAGGGTGGCCGCATTTTAGTCCTCGCTGGAATTCCACCCGAGGCGTTCACCGCTGCTGCTACCTCAAGCCCGACAGGTTGCATCATCACGTCAGTTCCGCACAGCATCGCGTAAGCGGGAGGTGCGAGCACCCCGAGCGGCGGCGGGAAGCTGCCGGGGGGCAGCTGCGGAGGCGGGGAGCTGCCAAGGGAAGGAGCTGCCGAGGCGGGGAGCTGCCGAGGCGGGGAGCTGCCGAGGCGGGGAGCTGCCGAGGGGTAGACCTGCCGAGGCGGGGAGTCGCCGGAGGGTAAGCCGCGGAGGCCTCTGCGCCCGCCTCTGCGCCCGGCTCTGCGCCCGGGCGGCTCTGCGGCTGTCTTCCGGCGCCCTCTGCAGGAGGCGGCGCGGAGGCGCACCCACGGCGCCTGCAAACGGGCTCCTCCGAAAACCGGGCGCTGGCAGGAGCGGCGGTTTCAGTACCTTGAGAACCTGTTCACTCGTAGTAACTCCACGCTCTTTCACGACAGGCATTCAGCTGCAGTGTAAGCGCGCCAGGATTTAGCAGTAGTCGGGCAAGTGGATTTTTTCTTCACAGATTGTAAAAAAGATGAACTTTCAGGGTGCTCTAAAAGTTTTAGAAGTGTTTCCCCAAGCGTCCATAGAATAGGTGATGCTAAATGCTTTTAGTAATTCAACTGTTTAAAAAATTTCCCCTACTTTACATCTCTCTCTGTTGACAGAATGCATTTCCTCCTATTGGAAAGGCTTTCTCTCTCTGCTTTCTTAGAACCAAGCATGAATCTTACATCAAGTACAACTTAATTTATAAGAAACAGACCACATGTCTCTATGGCTGTGGAGTGTTACTTAGTGTGGAGTGTTACTCAAAACCTAAACTTAGGTTTCATATTGCAAAGCTGGTGTTGCTGTGTTTGTACTGATGACAGGCAGTATACTGCTATTATGGTGTTGCTGCAGCTCTAAATGACAGTGACGCCGACAATACTGAAATTAAAGGTGCCAATAGCACTACCGTATCCGCAACACTCTGTAGACTGCTCTGGCCCTCTTCACCTAACCCTTTCATGCTCCTACATCTTCTACTCCCTATTCCTTGTCTTAGAGTGAGGTGGTGGTATCTAGAGCGTATCTCTAATAATGGGAAAAGAGGAAGGAGGAAGAAATATTAGGTTCCATCTCTGGTGAAACTTTTCTTTAGTAAATGCTGGATCAGATGTGCGGCAAAGGGGCATCATGGAGTCCCACAGGGTAAAGAATGAGGCAGGGAGGTGTGAAGAGGCAGATGTCCCATGGGGAGATTGCTAGTGAGAGATCCTGAGAACCTACACTGTGGAAGAGTTAGTAAGGGAAGAGATCCCCACATTAGCACACTTGAAATCCCTTTGACCCCTGTCCAAAGGCATGCCATTACGGGAGAGTGTATAGAGGCAATTGCACAGCGATATTACCAACTGGTATTACCCGACACTAGCGGGGGTGACTTCTGTCAGAGGGGGTCCTTGGCCCATGGCTGGAGCCAGTAGGCACTAAGGTAATGTCAGTGGAGCTTCTTGCTGTGACTTCTCCATCTGTACATCTGCAGAACTGCTTTATCTGCATTATTGATAGCCTGCATTCACAACTATCGCTCCTCTCCAGTTAATGTAGTAAATATATTAACCCAGAGCACAGTACATAATGCAGACCTGTTTATCACAGGAAGGACTGAATCCAGATAATTCTACTTTTGTGAGCACTAGAGACACTGCCTCCCAATACACAGCAAGCTCCTACTTGCTTAGAGCATATATCAAGTAGATGTACAAGACAAAAGCCTATTTTGGTTGAGAAGCTTTGCCTTAGAGGAGTATTAGATCACTCAACATCCACCATTTGTTAGGCCAGTTGTGTTTATTGAATTCATTTGAACTGCATTGGTTTGCTCTGGCACATTCACTGTGTAGTGCTTGAACAGGCAGGAGAGAAGGCTTTCAGGGTGGGAGGGAGAAACTAAAGAAAGTGAGGCAGCAAACTGACCTTCCTATGTGCTTGTTTCTTCTGCTTTCCTGCGCTCCACTGACAGCCAGTCCCACGTGATGCATGGTGATTGCTGAAACCTGCTACCTGCTGTGTGAGTCTGCTACTTTCCAAAGGCTGACTGTAGCTGAGAAATGGATGACCCTTGCTCTCACACATCCACACGCAATACGAATAACATTTCTTGGGCAGGAACAAGATGGGGGGTTTTCTCCTCCTCTTCTTCACTCCACATGGGGAGGCACTGCCTATTATTGACTAACCTCAGTTATGGACTCTGGGCTAGTTTAATATAACATGTAGCATTTTGTGGTCTGTCATATCTGTTATTATGCTGCTTGTTTTTCCCTTGATGAGGTTGCCCAACACGGGAATGCCTGCGAATAGGATGCATGCAAACAGTTCTTTACTCATAGTAGCATCTGAAGGGGTACTTTCATTGGCTTCGCGTTTACCTCCTGTATTATGATTTATTTTGTTGGCAGTTGGAATGGTCCCTGCTGTGAAGCTCACGTGCTCTTTCTCCAGTGCTCATGTTCCCTTTCTGTTATATGCCCTCAACAGATGTGCAAAAGAATAAGGAGACATATGATGCAAATTTCTTACAGAGGGCATGAACTCGGCATGTTTCACAGGCTGCCCAGGTAAAATATGAGCTGTCATTAGACATTAGTAATCATGTTGTGGGGCAAGATATTTAATAACTTATGAAAGACACACATTTATGAACTGCAAACCAACTAGGACTAATGAATGAGAGTCCACTTTCAGCAACAGATGTGATTTAAGAGTTTCCCCCTCACCTTTGAGGTGCTCCTTCCTCACCTCCTGCAAGAGAACACTAGTCCTTTTTTGTGCCCCTTCAACAGTGTGACTGCACCATCCACCAGATCTATGCATACATCTTTCTCAAAAAATAATGAGGCTGTACTTTTTGAAAACTGTATAATTTCCCAGATCACACAAGCAGTGTAATTGGCACAAATAAGGGGGTGTGTGTGTGATAACCTCTTGGAGAAGAACCACAAATAATTGTCAGTGAGTGGGAAATTGGCAAAGACGCACCTTAAATCAGATCTGCTTCAACCAGAATAGTAAAATGGAGACATATTCTTATACTGTGGTAATGCCTGAAACATTTTGTGTGCTAGCAAAGCATAGCCCTGTAAGAGACATGCATAATCCCATCCAGAACATACAGTCTAAGGAGGAAAAAAGATGGTGGGAAAAGAGATACTGTTTGCAATTAATTAAGCCATCGATGAAATCTTATGCCTTATTAGATGCAAAATTATTTTAACGCTATCTTAAATATATTTAAAGGATACATTACATATCATCTTGTCACCTACCCTCTTTTCTTCAGCACCATTCACAGACATTCTTAACCAATATTGCAAAAACTGAAAAGATTCACAGTTTTCCTTTCAAACTAAAAGTATCTAAGATTAAGGGAATGTTGTAACATTATCAACACAGAGTTGGGAAAATAAAGAAATTATATAATTGCTCCATGTTCCTCAGTTCCTAATAAGTTTGATTACACGGTTGAGTGGAGAAGAAATCTATCAGAAAGTTGTACAAGTTTAAAATCTGGGTTTTTAATTATTATTTTGAGGCAAGTCAACTTTTGGGTTTGTAAAATGATGAACATTTCAACAAGAAAGAATATATTTGCATAAAGCAAATAATATATGAATAAAAAAGTTCATAAAATGTGACTTTCAATGTTTCAAAGCACACAAGGAGCAAACCACTGCTCTCTGATCTTGGCATTAGTCATGGTGTTTTCACAAATCATAAGTCAAGAGTTATTTTTGCCTTGCTGTATGAGAAGGAGCCATCTAATTCAGGCCACAGGAGGCCCCCACAGAGCAGGCAAAAAAGCAAACTTCCACAGCCTCCCTGGATTTCATATTAATAGATGTGCAGAATGTCTGCTCTGTGGTCTTAGCATGCAGACGAGACTCACAGCTGACAAGATGAATAGAGCATTAGCAGTTGTGTCAAGGAGTAGACACAGAGTCTATCCTTTGGATACTGATAAACAACAAAGCTCCGTAAAATAGAGATAGTCACTTTAAATTATTTATTAGAACACTAAGTACAGTACCTTTCACACTTTGAAATAATTTCTATAGTAATAAAAGTCACTGTGACAATATAGTACCATTGTTGCAAATTTCATCTATTCCTCTCTTGTTTATAAGCTCCACTGTAATAATACTTTGCCCATCAGAATTCATTGAAATGCATTTCATTATCCCAATCAGCCCCCTGAGTCACTGCTTTATTGTATTACATTTCCTTCCTACTGTATTTGAACTTTCTTCTAATACTAAAGCTGATTCCAAGCCCATTACAACCAGTTGCAAATTAGCTTTTATTCTGCTCTGACTGCTGAAGTGTGTTTTAATAAATTCATGCCAATAATTTTATAACCTAATATTCATGCACTTTATCTTTTAATTACTCTACCCTAAATTAATCTAGTTATATTTCTGATTTATTTCATGCTTTTTCTTGGTCCCAGGGTGGGCTATCATCTTTCCCATTGCCATGAGCATGGGCAGTTGTAGTATTATGTTCTCCCTGATTTTAGGATTAGAAATTAGCATGATGTACCAATATTTTATAAGGGGAAAGGAATATACTGTATTTTATGGGCAAGTTTTCCTGGGAACACACTTTTGGAATAACCTGGAAAAGCTCTACAAGTGTGGTATATATATATACACACATAGAAAAAACACTCACGAACAATTTGTTCAGAGCAAGAAGGAAGGTCTAGCTCTGTGATTAGTACCAGCTAATATGCTACATGCTCTTGGACAAGTTAATTGCATAGCCCCCCTTCCTCATCATTCAGCTCTTCCAGTGGATACCAGCATACAGATACTCACTGAATCTCCACAGCTCAGGATTATATTCGTAGTATCTATACACATTTCACAGATCTGAAGTACTCTCATTAGAGAACCGTGCCTTTAAAGCAGTGTGCTGGTTTTGGCTGGGATGGATAGAGTTAATTTTCTTCATGGTAGCTAGTATGGGGCTATGTTCTGGATTTGTGCTGAAAACAGTGCTGATAATATAGAGAAGTTTTAGTTACTGTTGAGCAGTGCTTACACAGAGTCAAGGCCTTTTCTTCTCCTCACACCACCCCACCAGCGAGTAGGCTGGGGCTGCACAAGAAGTTGGGAGGGGACACAGCTGGGACAGCTGACCCCAGCTGACCAAAGGGATATTCCATACCATATGGCATCATGCTCAGCAGTATAAAAGCTGGGGGAAAAAGAAGGAAGTGAGAGATGTTCAGAGTCATGGCGTTTGTCTTCCCAAGTAACCATTACGCATGACAGAGCCCTGCTTTCCTGGAGCTGGCTGAACACCTGCCTGCCAATGGGAAGTAGTGAATGAATTCCTTGTTTTGCTTTGTTTGTGTGCGTGGCTTTTGCTTTACCTATTAAACTGTCTTTATCTC
>VYZW01015504.1:2270-18475 GCA_013401315.1 Balaeniceps rex
TATTCAGCTTTATGATATTCTGTGAATCCATCATTTGCTGCTATTCAACCCTATGAAATGCTGTAGGTATAATAGCATTCACTATCCATTTGTTCATTTACTTAGACCCCCCCTGTATCATTTAGAAGGAAATCCAAACATGCTTTTTATCATTTGTGGCTAAGCATCAGTAGTCCAAATTTTTTCCATTGTTTCGCAAATACTTACTGTTGCCATTATTATGTTTCTTTATTCACCTACCTTGACTTGTAAACTTCTCTCACAGTAATAGATATTTCAGATAGTTTTATTACATGCCATCTCCATTTACTGTTTGCATCATCTATACAACATACCACACATCCTTCCTGCAAAAATAGAAGCTACTTTTACCATTCAAAATCATGATTGCAGCTATAGGCCATAGTCATCAGAGACTGTACAGACTGCAGAAAATATTGTCTTTTTATGGTAGCCAGTTGTCTATTATTCTCAGAAGATTTACTGCAGTAAAAGAGAAGGCTCTTCTGGATAATCTTTAACGTGCTGTTTCCACAAAGGATGACTTGAATTCTTACTAAGGCTAAGTGCTCCAGTAGTGGAAAAACAAGAAGGGAGGTTTTGAATCATGGGTCTTTATGCCTGTGCCACATTACCTTCCAGATATAACCATTCGCACTTCATTCTGTCAAACGTTACCATGGGGAATACAGACTAATGCAGTCATCTCCTGCTAAGGACACAGTGTCAAAGATTTTATCCTGTCATATACCGAAAAGAGAAGTATGGTTAAAGATAACCTCTGGGACACCTACCACGTAGCTGGATTATGAAAGGCAAACACTGAAACACCATGTGAGACTTGCATAATACATTCTTTCCTGCTAAAATAGCTTAAGGCTGGATGGATTTGTTACCAAAATGGAGTTAAATGGAGTTAAAACAATGTAAAGACAGGTTGTCTTGTTTAAACTACAGGAAAGCCTGCATATGATACAGGTGTGAGGTCTACAGTTAAATCTTCAAGGTAATTTTGAACATCACCCCCAGGAGTCACCAGTCCCTATTGCACCAAATGCATTTTTGCAACTGAAGTGAAATTTCAAGAGTGGCTATCAGGGATCCCCTTGCAGTTACCATTGTTGGATTAACTTCTATTGCATCTCACAATGTGCCCTAGAAGCAGAAAGCCAGCTAAATCACTTCAACAGAAGATAATGGAGACACTAGGTCAGATTTTGAGTCCTGCTCCAGCTTTTTCTTATAGTTAAACAAACTATTTAAAAAATGAAATGCTTTCATCTGCTAACAGGTCTTTTTTGGGGGGCGGTTCTTGGTTTTGGACTTTTATTTTTGGAAACATAAAGAAACCATTCATAGTTGCACAAAATTTCATCTTTAAATATTGGGGTTTCAGCAGGCAAGAATCCAAATTGTGCTGCTGGGTGGATCAAGAGATGAGTAATAATGGGATATAGCAACTCTAAGAAAATCAGGCCTATGGAGCTGAGCATATCTATGTGTTTCCATGTGCTGTTATAACTCCTTCTCCTCCTTCCCCTCAGTAACATTTTAATCTGTTGGTCAGTTCCAGCAGAGGACACAGGCAAAATATAGTTTTATTCAAGGTTTATGAAAATAAATTGTCGGGCAGAAAAATACACAATATCAATGTTGCAAATGTGAAGAATACTAGCAGATTGTTATTGCAGTACGAGACATGAGGACCCTGTATTGGAGAAAGCGCTTCTCAAATGTACCAAGAGCTTTGTAAGCTCTTCCTATAGGTTTACCCACCAAGGCTGGTATTCACGAGACATAAAACCAATGGGAGCAGACTTCATTAGCTATGATGTTTGACAACTACTTCTTTGCCTCTAGACTTCCAGTGGGAATCAGGTCATTTAAGTAGTGACAAGCTAATTACTGTTTGATGTCTGGCTGTTTTATCTTCATGATTTCAGTTCAACTCCCCATGGAGGCATTTGCATCATGAGAAACCCAGCACTGCAGCAGAGTCCATTGCAAGCCAGAGGCTTTCACCGTGGAGAACTTCCTTTTTGAAAAAGAGATTAGAAATTTCAGCATAAATGCTGTACTGCAAACCCTCATCCACTTCTGCTGGTAGATACATAACTTCTCTGACCTTCTGCAGGTAATAATTTGCTATGAATGTTTACCGTTCATAGAGATCTAGCTTCCTTTCTTTCCAAAAGGGAGTGACTGCTTTAATAGTAGTTTCAAGCGGGATGACAGAGCAATATAGGAAAACAGCCTGTACTCTTTGCTCTATAGATTAGAGAACTTCCATATATCTTGCTTCCCCTTATCAGTAGAAGCTTTTGGAAGAATTTCATTGAGTTTCAATCAGACTGTCATTTAATTTCACTAAAAAAAAATCAAATATTCCCTATTTAGGGGGTTTGTTTTGTTTTAAAAAGTAGCTAGGTTTCAGATAATGCACTTCAAGAGTGGAGTTCTGCGAGTGAATTGTGAGACCCCTTGACTAGAGAGATCCCTTTGTGAATTCCTGACAGCTGACTACAGTCAACTCAACAGCCACTTTACCAGAGCAATATGAAGAAAATGGAGCTGATTTTTAGCTGGGTGACAAATCATACACTTCTGATTTAGCAGTCTAATACAGTAAGAGGTATAAAATGGACTCTGGTTCTTTGAAGTTATTTCCTTCAATGTGTCTTTAAAGGGTATATTATTAGACTATCCTAATGCAAAATGATCAGCTGAAACTAATCTCACTAATGAGGTTCATTTGTTCTTTGACAAAGCAGTAAATAGTTTTCTCAAGAAAAAACTTAACTAATAGTTTAGCCACAGCCTTATAATTAATTTTCTTCTCCAGTGCTAGCAAGCATGGAAACAAACAGTAAATTTTTCATTTGTTCATCTCTTTAGAGCAACTGTTTAGCACAGATATGCTTGATTAATGGATTTAATTTGTTGCCTTCTCCTGTAGTCAGTTTTCATATTACACTGGTTATCAGAGGATAGGACAATAATGTGGGCACTCTCATTGTACTGTATTCCATCAGTGTCAGGGCTGCCTCCTAGCTCCAGGTCTGCATCTTTAACCTTCGTAGTCCACCAGAATCTTTCATCAATCTGTGTTACAGTCACCTTGGGAAGGAAAAGCAGAAGCACTCAGTCAGCACTTATAGGTAGTAAAGTGTGTCATTATTTCTTACAAAATGCTGGCAGCAGTGCACCTTTCATTTCCCACAGAAATATGATTTGTGAGATTAGCAACCCTACTATTAAGAGAGGAAAATGTAAATTAATAGTCTGCTTACTACCTGAATTTGATATTTACATTTATATGTGTACGTGTGCGTGTGTATAGCAGTGCATGCATAAGAACATACATACCTATATGTGTAAATTTTTTTTAACCTTATAGTTTTTATATATATATGTGCAAAATATATTTTGGTGGTTCTAAAAATTGTTACTAATATATACTTATATTTTATATGCCTGGTTCAAATAACATCATAAAAAATAAGACAGACTTCAAAAACTTCCATTTCACAGTGTTAGTTCCCTCCTGGTGGAACACATATAGTCATAGAGACTTGCTAAGGTTATTCTAGGTTTCAGGCTAGCACAGTGCTGCATAATTAGAAGGTGCTGTGTTCCTTCAGTTTCTATTATACTCAAAAGGAGTTTAACCAAATTTAGTGGGAAATATATTACTTCTGTAAATGGCACATTACACACATATAATAAATCAAGTTTAAAAGATCATTAAGAACCACTGAAATAAAAATGTGTTTTAGAGTACCACTGTAGGTATGCATCATATAAAGTCTTTGAGGATGATGGCATACAACTGGGAAAAAGAATTTTAGTGAACTTTTAATTTATTTTCATATTTTGTGATTCAGCAACTATATACATAAGAGTTATACATCTTCTGAGGTATCATATGCATTTCAGTACTGCACAGTGATGTAGATATTTACTTGTGTTCTACTGATTTTGGTAGTGTAGAAATGCTGTGAGAGACAGTCTAGGCCAAAGAACCTTTACAATATAAGCAGTCAAGACCAATTACACAAGTGAAAAAAGAGACAAGGGTGACTGGCCCACAGTCCCAGAGCAGGCTGGTGTCATAGCCACGTGTAAGCCTGAGATCTGGATCCTGCTCAGATGTGCAATCCACTGGGCATAACGGCTGCCTGTGGCTCTTCTATTTAAGTACCTTCTGCCTGTGTTATTTCTGACATATTCAGCTTCTGAGGACTGAATAATACCATGACACACACTAGACATTTTAATACTCTGTCATATCAGGAGGAAAAGCATCTGTTACAGCAGAGTTTACTTTAGAAGAACATTATACTAAATCCTTCATTTGTCAACGACAATAATGGCCCGACAAGTTGTGAAATATTGATGCAAGTTTTTCTCATTTATCAGGATTACACCATTCATTTTGCTTATTTCAAAGGTGATTCCAGATGGCGTGACAAAATGTGAGCATCAATTGATATATTTATTTATTTAACTTTTCTTTAACCTGACCCATCCTAGAAAATAGAAATTGTGAAATGAATATTAAAAAATCCATGATTCATGTTAGATAGTTTCTTAATTTGATCATTTCATTATGATCATGACATCTAAAGCCAAATGTAAATGAACACATAAAAAATATCAAAAATAGGGTTTTGTTTAAATAACAATGGGATATTTTAGGAATAATTTGAAACTAATATTGACCAAGGTGATAGTTTTGAAAAATGACATTTTTATTTAGTAGGTTTCCTTGTGTTTGTTCCTTTGAAGACTTCCCCCCACCCCTGCATTCAGTTAAACGCAGTTTGGTTTGCCAGGCAAGTTCAGGATGGTCACACATAAGTATTTGGTTCTCCTTCTGATTTTGAGAATGTCTGAATCAAATTAGTTTTGGTCTTATTTAATCAGGAATTTTTCTTGTCTCAGTGAGTATACTTGAATCTCCAAAGCAAAGAAGTAGCCAGATTTTATCTGTAGATATTTTTGCTCAGCATAATGTACACTTAAAGTGTATTTAAAATTTCTGTGCAATTAATTTTTACTGTAGAAATTATAACATAGAATAAAATTAAGGCCAGCATTTTGTCTATGTTGTAAGTTCTTATTTGTGTGAGTTTTCAGGGAAAAAAATCAAATCTGGAAAAACACTTTAATAGTTGTATTTTGAAATTATAGAAATATTGTAGGCAAAAGCATTTTAACAGAGAAGATTTTGAACTACCTAGATTACTTGAATTTTATCTTTTTTCACTTGTTACTGTCTCGGTAAGTTTTATAACTAACTTGACAAAAGAGAATTGAAACAAAATTTTAAAAACCAACACAAAATAACAAAAAGTTGATAGCTTTTGCAAAAAGAAATTAATAGACCTTTCAATTAATCTGGGTAGTTTTAAAGATACCATCCCCTGTCTGTTGAGGCAAGCTACTGTATGGTACAGAACAGAAAAGAGAAGCAATCAAACACAGAAAGACCAAAAAAAAAAGTTGACCTCTAATTATGTATGGCTGGTAATGCTACCTCACTAACACTTTGTAAAATAAGAGCCCTTTGTTCGTTCCTTAAATTTCCTACATTGATCTCTGCCTCAGGCTGAAGTCTTCCAAGAAAACCTCAGCCAAAAGAGCTCAACTGTTTCTAAGAACATGGCATTATTACTATGGCCTTCTACAGAGCCAAGACATAGGAACCAAGGTAGATTAGGGGTGCCACAGATAGGGATTGAAACAAAGACGTATTTTATATGCTTCTAGATAACTCACCTGAGTCTTTCTACAAATGGTCCATGACTGTAGTTTGTAAATATTCCATAAGTAGTAGCAGGTTTTTTTATTTGAACACCATTTCAATACTTTGGATGCCAATCTACAGATGTGCTAATCAATTCAGTGAGTATTTGAAAGCAAACTTTACCATGCCTCCTATTTTGAAAGAAAAAAAAGAAAAACAAACACATCCTAAAAATCTGATCTGGAGACAGTAAATCATTGAACTTTCTCTCAATTTCTGACATGAAAAATACATTGAAAAAGCCAATACTCATGTTTTGGAAATATTGTGCAAATAAAGTGAACTCCTGCTGTATAGTACTAAAAATACAAAAATTCTACAAGGGAATTAATAGTTCTGTTTTCAAATTAGAGTATCGTACAGGTTTTGGCTGGGATAGAGTTAATTTTCTTCATAACGGCTTGTATGGTGCTATGTTTTGGATCTCTGATGAAAAGTGTTGATAACACAGGGATGTTTCAGCTATTGTTGAGCAGTGCTTGCACAGCGCCAAGGCCTTTTCTGCTCCTCACCCCGCCCTGCCAGCAAGTAGGCTGGGGGAGCATGAGAGGTTTGGAGGGGACAGAGCTGGGACAGCTGACCCCAACTGACCAAAGGGATACCCCAGATCATATGACATCATGCTCAACAAGAAAACCTGGGGGAGAAGGAAGGAGGGGAGGGAGGGGTATTCAGAATGATAGTGTTTGTCTTCCCAGGTCATCATTACACGTGATGGAGCCCTGCTCTCTTGGACATGGCTGAACCCCTGCCTGCTGGTGGGAAGCAGTGAATGAATTCCTTATTTTGCTTTACTTGTGCGCGCAGCTTTTGCTTTACCTATTAAACTGTCTTTATCTCAACCCATGAATTTTTGCACTTTTCCCCTTCCAATTCTCTTTCCCCATCTCACTGTGGGGGGAGTAAACAAGTGGCTGTGTGATGCTTAGCCACCTACCAGAGTTAAACCACAATGAATATAAAAAATATATCACGTTGAGCACCACACAGTAATCGTGGGGTACAAGAAAAATACGGTTATGAGTAAATGCCTTTGGTTCCTGTAGGAAAAAAATGGAGAATAATACAATAATTAAATCATAATTCATCTTTTTTTGTATCTGTACTTTAAATAAGGTTGCCTTGAAACCATAGTTCTGCAACTTCCCAGCTAAGGAATGCTTTATATGATAAGCTCGGTGATTTTTTTCTCATGTAGCACTGTGTGTGCACATGTCCCTGAAAACATAACACAATATCTATTCAAACTCCGTCATTAGCATGAGAGTTAACAAGTTTGGAGATGACTTAGTGAAAGGTCAGGTGCTTCATTAAAACCATTTGTCAGCCATTGGAGGATTTCAAGCAATGGCAAGCTATGACAAAACCAACTGAATTTACATTATACTTCTGCACAATTAACTCTAAGGAAATTAGAGGCAATTTGGAAGAATAGCTGAGAGATTAGTCAAGATGAATTATACTCATCTATAGTAAACCAAAGTGCCTCAGTGCCCTGGCAATTAAAATACTGTTCTCTGTATAGAAATGACCATTATGTCAAGCAGTTTGAGCTTATAATCCTTAGTCAAAAAACAGGACATAAGTTTTTCTCAGAAAAGACAATTGAAATCAGAAACCCTCCTACCACAATCAGTAGCATATTCCAGAGAAACTGGAAATCACTCAAGACTGATTCTCGCTTGGGAACACTGTGAACGATGTATTTTGATGCATTCTATACTTGCCGGGTGTCCCATATGACCAGGAAACCTATGTGCTAGAGCAGGAGGCTGCTCCATAGAGGGGCTATTGCTTCACACTGGTTTTGGACTGCTGTCTGAAGGGCATACTCATATCTTATCATTGTTTAACTTGTCATGCCCAAGTGATGAAAGACCATTACAACAGCTGAAGTAATTCAATGTATAAAAACCAAAATGAACTGTTGAAACAAGAAATTTGCACTACTAGAATAAGATTACTTAAATACTCTGATCTGACACTTCGACAGAGGAGTTCACAATCCTGAAGGGAGTAATTCCCTTTTAATGCCCTGTTACAAAATCCAAGAACAAAAAGAATGAACTTGAAGTAGATATTGTTAATTTGGAGAAGGCAGGGTAGAACACACTTTTGGTGGAGGGCCACTTGTTGCAGCTTGTATTTAAAATAGGCAAGACAATTTACTGAATGTTTATTTTATATGATTAATTTTTCACTGTTTTAAAAAAAAAAAGTTATCCAAGTTCCTGCCTCAAGAAGTGCTGTGAGCTTTAGTTGAAGGGAAGAACTGCAATTTTTCCACTTAGGTAAAACTTTTTGCCATAACTTATTTGTAGTACCACAAATACACATAACAATCAAAAACAGAATGAAGAGCAGGAAGAAAATGGAAAGAAATATCTATTTAAGAAATCCATATTAATATTCCTGAAAAGCAAATTAATATATTTGAATATACAGAAGTAGCTGTTGTATAAGAAGAAGATATATAAAGAAATGCTTTTTATTAAATTCATGTCTGTTCAGTTAGGTGATGTTCTTGACACATTTGAGAAGCTCTCTCAACCTTTCTTTCTGATGGAATGGGAATACTTTTTCCATTTTTTTCCAAAACGTGAAAATTGAAATGAATTAATTTGGCATTTCCGCAGCCTCACTATGATTCAGAAGCAATTTACTCTACACTCCCCAACCTCAGCTGTGCTTTACAGCTTGCAGGGTTCCTCTTTCTCCTCTCCCAAAACTAATGTTGAGGTGAGGAAAGGTGGAAGAAGCAAAGAATAAACTGGCCTGTTTTCACCAAAGAAGTTGGAAGTGACAAAGAACTTTTCTCCACTTCCTCCCATTGCTTTCTTCCTGTGAGTATATCATTAGCATTTGAGAACAGGGGAGGACAGCTGAGACTTCAGTTAGCTGCTTTTTTGAAACAGGTGTGAACATGTATAAATCAGATAATCAATGGTTGCTCTCTGTGATGGACAAAACAATAAGAACATCTCTCAACAAAAACTTGCATAAGTCCTGATCAAAATCATATGACTGAGAAAAAAATCAGGAGGTAGCAAAACCGGCTGCAGAAGAATCTCAGGATGTATTTCAATACACAAATCATATTGCACTGTTGACAGATATCTAGTTTGGGATCTCTTTCTGGGATTGCTTGTCATGTGACAGCTGCGTACAGAAGAAATGTTTTAAAATTTCCTGTGATGATTCATCAAGCTACCATGACTTATATCCTTTAATTTCACTAAAAAGAATTTTCTAATAGTAATAATTTAAAGAGAGCAAATTACAGAGAATAGGTGTTTTCAGACTGCTGCAAAACATCATACTGACAATCACCATGGTAGTCAGCAGAAATATTAAAATGCAGAAGTAACAAAAACATGAACATTTAATTCTTTCAGATTATTATTTTCAGGAGAAACATCAATAAATCTAGAATGCAGTACTTACTTCATGGCAACTTCTGATGAATGCTCAAAAGTTGTGAAAAACCATTGCTTATTTTTCTTTATATGCAAAGATTTATACAGAAAACTTTGAATATTTGTGTATATATGCACTGTAACAATGTATTTTCTAATAATTTCATTTTCTAAAATTTGGTGCAAACTAAATACTAAGTAAACCAACCTCAAACCTTCCTGAACTTTTACAATACCTGAGAACAGCAAGTCCCTACCAAAGCAAGATTAGTCTAATGAGTGCTGGTGTGGGGCTTAAAATATTTGAATTCAGTTCTCTTCTGTATCAGCGTTTTCCATCAAAAAAATCAGTTAGCCTTTCTTTACTTCTCCAGATACCAAGAACAACAATTTCTGACTTTACTATTATATGACAGCAATGGAGATCCAGAGGTCCTTAGCTACGATACTGATGGTGGAATATTCATTATCAAAAATAGTTAGACGTAGTTCTTTTTTTAAAAAAAATCTTTATTCTCTGAGTAGCTCATGCAAGATATAATGCAAATACTTACCTTGGTTTAATTCTTTGGACAAATTTTTTCTGTTTTGGAGGTCTCAGCAGAATTCCAAAGCTGGCAGTCCACTTCTGAGGATCTCTTTCTCCTCTAAATCAGTGGGCTGCAGTCACTAGCCACGTATTACTAATCACTGACGCACCACAGCGATGAACGCCATCAAGCTTGCCATGGCCATTCCCCGTCCCGCGCATGCTGCCCGCCAACTATTCTCTCCACTCCTCTGAAAGAGAATGTCTGTCTTCGTATTCCACAGCAGTTGTTTAAAAGGTTATCTCCGTTTTCCTTATTCAACTCTGTGAGTCTAAGGGTAGACTGGTCAACATTCAAGAACGTGGAATTTGTTTTTAGCCTTCTGTGTAACACACCATTGAGGGTAGGAAGGCTCTACAGAGGGACCTGGATAGGCTGCATCAATGGGCCGAGGCCAACTGTATGAGGTTCAACAAGGCCAAGTGCCGGGTCCTGCACTTGGGCCACAACAACACCATTGCAACACTACAGGCTTGGGGATGAGTGGCTGGAAAGCTGCTTGGCAGAGAGGGATCTGGGGGTGCTGATCAACAGCTGACTGAATATGAGCCAGCACTGTGCCCAGGTGGCCAAGAAGGCCAACGGCATCCTGGCTTGTATTAGAAATAGTGTGGCCAGCAGGACCAGGGAAGTCATCCTTCTCCTGTACTCGGCACTGGTGAGGCCGCACCTTGAGTACTGTGTTCAGTTTTGGGCCCCTCAGTACAAGAAGGACATTGAGTTGCTGGAGCGTGTCCAGGGAAGGGCAACGAAGCTGGTGAAGGGTCTGGAGAGCAAGCCTTCTGAGGAGCGGCTGAGGGACCTGGGGTTGTTTAGCCTGGAGAAAAGGAGGCTGAGGGGAGACCTTATCACCCTCTACAACTACCTGAAAGGAGGTTGTAGTGAGGTGGGTGTTGGTCTCTTCTCCCAAGTAGCAAGCGATAGGACAAGAGGAAATGGCCTCAAGTTGTGCCAGGGGAGGTTTAGATTAGATATTAGGAAAAACTTCTTCATGGAGAGGGTCGTCAAATATTGGAACAGGCTATCCAGGGAAGTGGTGGAGTCACCATCCCTGGAGGTATTTAAAGGACGGGTAGAGGAGGTGCTTAGGGACATGGTTTAGTAGTGGACAGGTACGGTTGGACTTGATGATCTTAAAGGTCTTTTCCAACCAAATGATTCTATAATTATATGATTCTATGGTTTAGTTTGGTTATTTGGCATTTATTACATAAAAATATGTCATGGAAGTTTAAAAAGTTGGTATGATCTGTATCATTTGCTATTTCTGCTGTGGTTTTGCTGCTGTTAAATAATTGCATACCTGAAATCTACTAGAAATAGAAATCAAACATGCCAGCTGGTTTGTTGAGAATACATTGCATCAGCAAAGTTTGGCTATTTGTTGTCTTCTGACTGGAGTTTCTGATAGTGATATATTTCTGTATAGTCCTAAATAATTTTTCCTGGATTGTATTGTAACAAACCATTGCCCTGAGACCACAATACTTGTGGAGCCTGGAATCCCCTTAAACCAGATTTTTTGGAAAGGAGCTCATTTGAACGCTTTTTTGCTCTGTTTTGTTCCAGAAGGGGTTCCATTCTGGTGATAGCATTTAAAGAAAATGCAGTTAAGTGTTTCAGAAGACACTGACAAGCAAGAAAGTGAAAGTCAAGTATATACATGAACTTATACATAAGTATACATATATGTATGTATGTATATATCTGTACAGATATACACATATAAACAGCAAAACATACAGATGTGTAACTGTAGCCTGTGGAAGTGTACTATCAAAGCCTAATCATTGAGTCGGAACTATAGATAATAACTTCAATAAAATTGCACTACCTTTGGTTTTCAGTTGTTCTACCAACAAATGCAAATTCTCCAGGAAATTCAAAGTACTTAAGATCCTCAAACATACTAAAGCTCAGGTCTCTGCCATTCTTTTTTATCTCCTGTTTAGTGTGCAAACACAGGTATGCTATCACAGTCTGTGCTCCCGTCTTCAATTTTATGTGAAAACGCGTCTGGAAAACTTTCTTTATAATGCCCTTGGTAGTGTTTGTGTTTAAATGAAAGGAGTAAATCCGGTACCATTTGCTTAATGATTTCATGATTTACTTTCATGGATAACAAAGGATTTGAGGACCTGGAGAGGCACTTTTTTCATGTGCATTTACATGCCAATACCTTTCTGATAAAAGCTGCAAAGAAAAGTATTTTCCAGGCAAACTATTTTATTTTATTTTGCTTTCTAATACAGAAGATATAGTTAACGTGAATGTACAGCTTTACACTGAGGTGAGGGAGATTTTGCCAAGGATCGCAGTGAAAGCATGACTGTGCTCGCAACATATCTTCAAGCAAGTGCAGTCCCTCTTATGAATGGGAACAGTGACATAAAGTGTGATATGAGGCAGATTAGCTGCATCTCAGTGTCTTCTGGCAGCACATTATGTTCATGTCATGTTCTTGAATTTCATTTACAGATAAGCTCTGTGAGTAATTGTAGCATGCATCTTAAAATTGTAATCTACATTTGATGTATGGAAACAGAGGAAATTAGATTGAGAAAATCTTTCAAATGACTTTGTACGTTATTTAGCTTCTGAGTACCTGGTTTTCCACAAACAAATCTTTTCCTCCACTGTTTCTCTTTAAACCTTTCCAGTCTCCTAACAGACTATAGTTTATGGTAAGAGGAATAAATTGGTGGCCACTGAGCTCTTGAATGAGTAGGTTTTTGTGTTTTCCCTTAATGCAGTAAGTCCTAATGGTCTTGCAAGCCTGGATGGTATTAATGTTCATACATTATCCTAATGGTCTGAATGCAATTAATATTCCATCTTAAGCATCAGTAATTACTATTCAAATGATATTTAACCTAAAAGCAACATCTGAGTAGATCCCACCTTTCTCCCACACATCTCTGTCACATGTAAGAAGTGATTAGAACATGGATTATATGCCTTCCTAACAGTTCCTTAAAAAAACTTTAAAAACCCATGTGAAATATGATAAGCAGAACATTCAGTTTGAATATAGCATAGTTCATCTTTCTGCTTAAGGAATAATTTCCAGATTTAACAAAAGAAACTCAGTTTGCACAGGGACTTCATAAACCAGGGTGACGTCATTCTGCACTCCTAAGCAGCTGATAGAAAATTGTAGGACATGTTCAGCCAACCTATGTGCAAGGAAATCCTCTGAAAATATTGTTCTCAAGCATTAATAAAACACTGCCCAACAGCTTGGCTGCTCTGGAGAACTAAAAGTCATGTAAAACTGTGGAAAAAGGAATCTGCTGAAAAATTCTTAATTTCAATTTTTTTGAGGAAATCTCAGTTTTAAATACTAGCATTTGCCAGTTAAATTTGATTTTGTTTGGCTTCCGAGTGGGATGACAAGAAGTTTCTTTCCTCGCTTCACATTAAACACAGACTACCCAGATGACACCTCTTCCAACCTTATCTTGTAAATGACTCTTCTATGGATTCATCTCTGTTCAGAGCTATGAAAGATAATTATCTCACTTTACACCCACAGTTAGTAGCTTTCTCAGCCACAGCAACATAAAAAAACCCATAAGGGTCGTGCTTGGAAATTGCCAACTTAACAATGGTAAGAGATGAAATTTCACATCATTATAAAGAACTGTTAGGGAAGAGTTGTTTTGCAAGCAGCTACTCTCCCCTCTGATGTATTTGCTTTGCTTTGGGAATTAAAAGTTATCTTTGCATAAAACTCGTGGTAAGATGAAACACTGCATATATCCCCTCTTGTAAATAGCAAATGAATATTGCAGAGGTATTTTATTGCATTATTGCTACTCTGTGCCATCTCTGCCATTTCACAAATATCATTAAAATTGAAGAAGATCAGTCATAATATGTTTAAGATTTAGCATAAAGAGGAGTTACGTGTATAGATTTTCCATGCTCGAGCAGCAGACTAGCCCCTCTGGAATGTATGAGTATTTACTAACAAATCCACTTTCTGGCAATTATCTTTGCAACCAATCAGCCCTGCATTCACTTCCTGGATGTTCTTCAAAGTAAAACTCTGTTTCTCAGAAAAATTATTTTTGTGAGATTGACTTGCAGCAGCTACCTCTTTTCTAATGATCTTTTAGTGACTGATGCTTGGTTTTATTTGTCACAGTGAAAGGCTTGGATACCTATAATGTCTGCAGACTTCAGCAGAAGACAGAGACAGTGAGAGACAACACGCTTTATTTACCTTGACACTGGTGTTTGAGCAGTGCTCTGATACATAACACTCAAGTCATCAGATGAAACTGGAACAAGAAGGACTTTTGTTTTGAAGGCCCCTGAAAATGTCCTTCCAAGGCTTTTTCATCTAAACCCATACTACCCTGTGGTCTTAGTCTCATAATTCACTGGCAGGACTTCGTGCCTATAAATTCTGAGACTTGATGAAAATGGCTCTTTCTCTGAGACTGCTTTAGTGATTCAATTTGAGATGCTCAGGGATCATTTTAGGTATAGGAACTTTGAAGAAAGCATTTTCCATAAGGCCGCTTTCAAGGGACCATAGCTGACAGAAGTTCATTTGTTTGGACACAAAGACGTACATATATATTTATATATGCAGGAAATATTTGTCATAGCTGAAAATTCTATAGATTCAACCAAATAAATTCATAGTTAATATCTCAGGCTGTCTTCAACTTGTTAAGTATACTCTAGGTTTTCTGTTGCAAAACACCTTTCCTGGCATGCTTCCTTTCCTGAGTCCTGCCACTCTGTCCTCTTCAGGTGCTCAGTCCTTGCCCAGTCTTTTGTACATCCTTGTAAAAGATCAGTGGACCTCATGCCAGTCAGGCGTACCTGGAGCTTATCAGCAAAGGGGACAAAATAAATAATACAGAAAAATAATAGTACATAGTACTTATATCTGACACGTTTCATTTGTACCCATTCTATAGTGCAGGACCAGCATTCCCCCAGTACCAGATTTCACTGAGCATGACACAGCATCATTTGATCCTCTGATTAAAAACCATGCATTCATAGCTATATATTTTGTAAATTGCATCAATGTAAGTTATTCCTGAATGAACTGTATAAAATATTTTGCCTTAGATATTCACTTGAAGTTAATGAAAGCCGCTTGAGAAATTATTCAAAAAGACACTTAAATATTATAGACTTAATGTCTGATTAAAAACTTAAAGAACATGGGAGAAATCTTTGAAATAAAAGTACTTTTGATTAATCTTTTATTAATTATGAAGATTTTCTTTTATAAATAAGCCAGGTTCCAAGAGTCGCTATATTCTACAGTAACTGTAGAGAGCCAAAGCTAGGAAATTCCTTACATTCCTGGGTGTGGGTTCCATTATTTCACAGGTGTTTGTTGCATGCTTGTTCTGTGGTGCTGAATTATAAAAAAAACTGAGCATCTTTCTGGTCAAAAGACATGCTGAAACTTTTTTTTTTTTTTACTTAAACACTTAAAAGAAGAAGAAATCCAGTAACATTTGCTTACTTTCCCAGCTGGAACACAAATACTGGTAAATCACTGCCACATGCATATTTACATTCCATAGTATCAGGGGAATCTTCTTATAATATGATTTATCAAGCTGGGTAGCTGTTCCACAGTGGAAATTTTCCTTTGCTTTAACAACATATTTCTCCAATAAACATTGTCAGAAATTTTAATTAAAGCAAACAACATGGATCATTGTTTAACAGACCTGGAATCTTTAGTAAATGACTTAACTTTGTTATTGCTTATAGGGACAGTGAGAACACGTCATAACAATGGGAAACCTCCCAGAAAGAGAGCTTTTGGGCTCAACATGTATGGTGCAGATAATAGCTATAAAACTGGAAGGAAGTTTTACTTTTAGACCTATATCTTAAAGCCCAAATAAACAAACTAAAATGTTATTTCTCTTATTAAACACTTTACTGAAAAGACCAAAGGAAACAGTTCCCCTAGGTGGCAGTAGTATCAGGTAACATACATATATGAAGGTTGACTCCTCAATGAAAATAATACATAAATTTCTGACAGGAAATAAATAATTATGGAAAGAGAAAAACAAGGAGCAACATCCTTACAAACGTTTCTATTTGAAGAAGTATTTCCCTTATACTGTTCTGTACAGATGTGTCCATCTATAATGATCGTTCTGTATTGTAAATCCAATATGTGGCCTAAAGCCATAATTCTTAACATTTTTTTGTGGTCCTGATAACACTTTGACAATGTTAAAACCAATTGTGTTAAAGCAAAAATTTTTCTGCTTGTTTCCTTTTTTTGAAGGCAGAGAAGAGATTAAAGGAATGTTCCTTTTTATAAGTATGTTCAGTACAAATAATCACACACAACCTTGCGTTTATTGTTGTGGGAGCGATACATTTTAGTTT
>VYZW01015507.1:6872-19959 GCA_013401315.1 Balaeniceps rex
TTTTATGTCACTACCTTGACAACAAGAGCACGTTGTTCCACGTGGGCAGCAGCATAAGATTTCCCAGCAGTTACGTGCAACAACGCCCTTGACTCCGGTGTCTATGGAGGCAAAGCATGCTGACATAAAACAGCTTGTGGAAATGGATGTCTCCCTGCATATGTATACAGGGAATATACATACAGCCATTAGACTGAGAAAGAGAGTTAGTTATTAAGANGTGGATTTCCATGTAAGCATAAGTGGGGGTGGTCAGACTGTTATCCTTAGCTAACTCTGGTGTAGGTTGGAGGAAAATCAGGTTCAATCTGTGAACACTCGCATATTAACATAAACAGAAATACAAGTATCCTGTTGTCAGCTTCAGTTACTCAATTACAAGATATTAGAGAATCTATGAGCTAAGTAGCAAAGGTGAAAAATAATGTTCTGTATGACATAGAGTGTGCAATAAACTGTCCTGTGAGCTCTTTGTGTGGATTACTATGATGCTGAGTGATTTGACTGATTTATTTACCTAGTGGCATGCAGTTGATCTTGAAGCCAGTTCAGTCACACATGGTGGTGTTTCAGATGTTCTCAAAGGTCTCTGTGCGGGTAGCAAGATATCAGAACTGTGCAACATGGTGGTGATGGCAAATGTGCTGGGTAGATGGATGAATGCTAACAATATTCACATTCACCAGTATGCTATTGTAAAAATGTGAGTGAACTTAGAGGAGTCCATTGATTGTGATCAGCTGAGAGTGAAGTGACAAAAATAGGGATGAACTGTATTCCACATGCAGAGGAAGGACACCTTCTAGGGAAAGAGGTCCACAAAATACTACAAAGATCTTACAGAAGATTTATACCTGTCTTACAACAGCCTTATTGAAGCTGACATATGCTGCGGATGCTGGACTTCCACTCACTTCGGCATCATTCTCCCAACTGTATTGAGGAAGGTGGTTGTAGTCTGAGGTCCTAAGTTACCTTGATGTTTTAAATCTATAAAGACCTCAAATACAGTCTATTAGTGTTAAGACTGTGACCCAAGTCTACACAGGAAGGGAGCTTTTTTTAATATTTTCTTTTTTACCTTTTGTTAGAAAAACTATAAAAGTTGGAGCCCAACAAAATAATTTAATGCCTTTCCAACAAATTTACTACTGATTTGGTCAATGTGTATTACTCAGAAAAAATATGCTATTTTCATTGGAGTACCACCCTGAAGATATTACAAAGATAGTTAAAAAAAAAATTTTTACTTTTCTTATTGCATTAAAGGGTTACATAATGTAACAATGTAAAGAAAAATAAATGAAGTTTGTCTGGGAAAGGCAAGAAAACTGTTCAAGGTTTTGAGAGCATATAAAACTAAATTATAGAAGACATATCTAGAAGGTCAAGAAAAGGAAAAAAAAAAACATCCTATATTTTTAGGCTTCAGACTCATGACACAGGGCGATGCTTTTAATAGAGTGAAATATTAATCAGCAGGTAATTCATAAAAAGCTATCATAAAAAGTGGCTCAATTTTAAAAAAGTATTTGGCAATCATTATTCTCTATGGCCTCCAGTCCATTTATAAAATGTGTGTGTGTTTACTACTGAAGAGGTTATAAAGCAGTTTCCCAAGGTTTGACTGTTACTCACCCCAGGTTCTTGCATGTCTTGCTGAAGCACCTAGTATAAAGTATTCATGGAGAGAGGCCATGAGATTAAATTAAACCTAGTTTGACTTGATATAGTAATTCCTTTGTTTTTTTACTTTTTCAGAAGAGTTAATTAAAGCTAAATGACACAAGAGATTATTGACATCATAGTTAAACTTCACAGGTTTTGATAAGACAACAGCCTGAACTTGTCATATTTTTTCTGATTCTAGTTCATCCAGGTATAACCTCAGGAAAGTAAGTTGTGAGTCAGATCTAAATCAAGAGTAGCAGTAGATTTATTGATCTCATTTGTCAATACCTTTGGACAACTCCTGAAAGAACTCTAATTATCTTAGAAAACAAAGTCCTTGTAAATGGCAATTGGATGATTGATTAGTTGCCACTCTTTTACCTTGCAGTCTGAAACACGAAACTAAAGATGCTAATTCTGAAGTTCAGCCCTTTGAGGTCTTTGAATATAGATTGTTGTTTCAGAACAGCTCCTGAAGCACCAGAAACTGCCAGAAGCAGAAGAATTTTGGAATTTCCTCTTTGCCATATAAAGAAATTAATCTCAGAAGACTATATTAATAAAGTGCTACATAGTGGTTGACCTGTACTGCTACACCCAGACATGGGCTTATGATATGTGACTTTGGACAAGAGAATAACCTAATTTCCTCCAGTAAATTTTTCTACACTATACATAGTTTCTGAAGCAATAGTACAAAGGGAGGGAAATGGTTTAGTGGATAAAAAAAGAAGAGAAATTATTCTTTACCAAGCACTTGGGGGTTGAGTAAGATAAAACCAGGTTTCAGAACCACATACCTGTGAAGAAGCTTAGGAGAGCATCTGCCACATTGTTTTGTTGCACGAAGACTAAAAGGAAAGAAAATCTAGTGCTGGGACTCCATAGAGGTGATCAGGCATACAAGGGGACACTTGTATGTGTCCCCTCATAAAAGTGCACCAAATTCTTGAGGAATTCCGATAGCTTGGTCACGTAAAATATAACTGTATCAGACTGCCATTTTCTAGAACTGCATACAGAGCAGGAATGTTTACACACAGTGCAGTGGTTTTCTGATGAGCCCATTAACTCTCTCAATCTCTAATGAGAAAAGGAAGCACTCTAGACTGCCTGCAAGACTTATTTCAAGAATCTGGGTAGGCTGGAAGATAAGGATAGAAATGTGGACTTTAATTGGAGATTTCACTGAGCTGATAGAGGGTTAGATCAAGCCACTGATGACAATGGAAAGTTGAATTCTCAACTGGTCTTTCCATTAGCAAGTAATTTTTTGTGCTGCTGACATGATAAGAATAGAAAGCAGACAATGAAGCAAAATTATTGAATACCTACGGGTGATAGACCAGATTTCATCTCTGATTTGGGGACATAGTTGAGTTCCACTCGGAATAAAGAATACTCAAGAGTAACCTCATAGTATCTTGTAAATCCAGTAAAATATCAACTACAGCAGAGGTTAAAATGGATTTTTCCCTCATTTACTGCACATATTAGCATCTTTTAAAAGGTTCACTCTGCTTTAGTAAGAATTACAATAGAAGATAAAAGAATTACTTATTTAATCAGAATCCACTCTCAGCATAGTAGCTGCTTTCTATGTCTGTCAAAACATGACAGGAGGAGTCAGCTTCTCTTCATAAATTGAGAAAATGGGACGAACACAATTGTAGAGATTCTGAATTGTCAGCTCTGCTGGAGGAAGTGTGGACCCCTCTCTCCCATCCTGCAAGAGAGACTCTTATCACCCCACAACAAATTATTCCAATGTGGGCCACTCTCAAATGCTTCTGTGTTATCTGCCTCACTTTGCCCAGGGAGGAAGAACACCTCTCTGGAGGGTAGGATGCTCCCAGTTGAGAGTAAGGTGACAAAACCAATGTTATAACACTTAGACCAATCCCCAAGTATTTGTGGTGAGCTCAGAGTAACTGCAGAGCCTTGAAATGCAGTGCTGGTAAGCTCAAAAATCATACAGATACTTCTGAAAATGCTGCCATAGAATTATGTGGTTACTAATTCTAGCTGTAGCGTTTCTGTGCATAGCCCAGAAATCCTGCTCCCTTTCTTTAATGTTATTTGTTTTATATAATCAATATGCGTCAAGTTGGGTTTTATGGAAAGTGTATTTTACAGAAAGCAAAAGGACAATTTTTGCCACAAAATACAGTTTCGTGTGTGAAGGAGGCGTGTACTTAACTGGTAAGGTAAGACTTAAATTCTAGCTATACTCAGCTATCTTATAGACAACTTATTAATGAAAAAGTAGGATGCATACAGTTAACAATTATAAAAGGGACATTTGTGGCTTATCTATTTCATCTCTACACTTGATAGCTCTAGACATCTCCCTCTCTCTTAGATCACTAGGAAAAATACCATTTAATATCTATATAGTGCATATTATAATTAAAATTTATCTATTTTGTGAAAAGAAAAAAATTTTTCAGTATGGAATATTTTTTTCAACTGGAATTTTTATCTTAACATCACTAGCTGTGTTAACGTCTTCAAAGTGTCACACTATTCAAAAATTAACTGAAAAAATGATTAATGGAAATGGATATTAGATTGTGGTATCCATTTTTAATTTTTTTTTAAAACATAAAAATTCCTAAGATAGTTTTCTTGACTTATATTTGGGTTGTGGACCTTGCAGGTCAGAAATCTCTTCCCTATTGTATATGGTGCACAGTGCTCAGCATACAGGGCTGGGCTCTCGTGGGTGCTGGAGCAAGGCGAGGAACTAATCACAAGAGCTCCAGGCAGGGAGGAAGGGCAGTAGTGTTCATGGTCTTTAATTAAACCTTTTTAAGAATGAGGGGTAACCAATTCTGCAAGTGCTGAACACTGAACAATTTTTTCTTTTTTTTGGACTAATGTAAACCATAGCTTTCTTTGATGTAAAGCCTGAAATTAGAAAAGAGCTGATGTATAAACTGTGAAGTTTGAGAGCTGTAGGAAATCTACTTCTGACTCCCTGGCTCATTCTCAGGACTAACCCTGTTAGTGGTGCAATAAACTGCCGTTTAGCTGCATGTAATCTATTTACAAACAGCAGCATTACAAACCTTGATTTGTGTGTCCTTTTAATTTCTCTCTCCCTGCTGTGGCCCCCTCAGATGCACCAGGCCGTTAGGATTATTAACCTCTGCCAGTTTATTAGCCTGAGATGAGCAGTGGTTGCAATGAGGAGCTGGTGCAGCATAACTGTGTAGCACCCATCAGGCCAAATTGGGCTTGTGGCCCAGAAACTCTGCCTTTGACCTTCAAATTCAAAGCTTGTTCTAATCCCTAGAGCTAGAAATTTGCTTAAATCCTGAGTATAAGGTTTACATGATCTGTAACAGCAATCCTAGTCTGTGCTTGTTATTAAATAGACAAGTTAGTTCATTGTAGATGGTCTGGGGAGGCTGCCTGGGCCCAAAAGGGCTGTCTGCTCCCTCACACGCACACAAAGCACTGCTGGGCTTGCACAAGGCAGGTTTTTTTCCCCTCAGTCCCTACAAAGGATGGTCACACACAGCTGATGTTCACAGTCACCCTCCTCCCTGCCCTGGGCCTGAGCTGGGTGGGGGCTCCAGAAGGTTCCGGAGGCTTCCCTAGGCACTCCACCCTGTCCCCATTCCCTCACAGGGCAGCCCCCAGAGGAAGCCACAGGTGGGTGGGGGGACCTGGGCGACCCTGTGGTATATGGACCCGGCATGCATTGGTGAAGCAGCTCTGACCAACAGGACTGTATCAGCACAGGGCCTGGGATAGCTGCTCTCCAGGAAAGGCGGTCAGGCATCATCCCCTGTGGTTTTTAACTGTTTTTTCCCTGTGATTCACTTGGTGCTCTTGAGCAGTGTCACATGCTATCATCCTCCACCTGCTTTCCTTCTTTGGCCTTTATCAACACAAGGGATGGCATGAGAACACTGCTTTGAATATATTACAGAAGCAGCCATTTTAAAGCACAGGACTGTTGCCCAGTCCAGTTGTAACACCTTTTCTTATATCGTGAAAGAAAAGGGAAACAGAAAAAGACATCAGCATGATAGCCCCGTGTCTGGCTGTGCTGAAGAAGAAGCAGAAGCAGCAAAGTGCTCACATTGGCCCTGTACTACCCGTGACGGATGTTCTAGCCTGGCTCTTCTGGTGTTAAAGGCTTGTCCTCTGAGCAGGCTGGCTGACCTGCCCGGGGAAGCTTCTGGCCAGAAGATCTGCAGGGGCCGAGCAATGGTCAGGCACCCAAGCTGAGTTCAAAACTGCAAGTGTTGGAAGCATGTGGAGAGGGAGAGAAAGAAAAACACTCACCACGCCAGCATGCTGGTAAGGAAAGAAAACACTGGAGGGCTGTTGAAATATTCACACAGTATTAGCACAAAGTTACTGTGTTTAGCACAGGTGTTTCTGTAGCTGTGACACATTAGGAAAATTTACAATGTTCAATGACTCACACTTTCTCCCATGTAGTGTGGTGGTTTATTTTACTGGGCTAGAGTACAAAGTGAGGAGGAACACCTGCTGGTATTTTGGTTTTCCTGTAATGTCTAAGCTTTGTGAGCTTTGGTTTAATCTAGGTGTGCTTAATTTTTTTTTTTCCCCTGAATGCATTAAAATAAAACATATTAACACATAATGTTTACAAGGAAACAGGTTTCACCAGAGACAAGTAGAAATAGTCTGTTCTCTGCCTCTATGGAATTGCATACCATAAGCTACTATCACTAGGAAAATTATGGACCTAGCTGTCAGTACATCTACAATCTATTTCCTTTCAGTGATGCTCTTCAATTCAACGAGAGGATCCGAGGAGTGGGGAGAGCTGGTTATTGTTTTATGATGTATGTCCTGTGCTTTTTGTCTCACTAAGTTTGTCAATCAATTAATTAATATGGCTTAGAAAATGTGCTGGTGTTTTAAATGTGAAGCTGAACTACACCTGTCTTAGCTCAATTTATCTTCAAATAAGATCGATTTGGGGAGGGAGGTAAAGAAAATAAAATTAGTTGTCTTCCTGCTTTGTGTTGAATTCCTCTGGGCTTTGTGTCCTGTTCTACGGAAAGGCTGAGAAAGGACCTGACATGGCAGTGCATAGGCACAATGGGATGGACTTGAGCATTTGAAGCTTCCACGCTCAGCCTTCCAGGAATAGGTTAGATCTTGGACAGGTTGGTTGTATGTTCTTGACTGCAGAGTGGAAGGAAGAAGATCTGTAGAAGACCACAGCTATTAAGACAGATCTAAAAGTGTTTCCTTTTGTGGACATATCTGCAAGTATACTATTTCTACCATATCATAAACCCAAGAAGAGAAGTCGGTTAACTTGAAAAATCAAAAGCTAAAATTTTGGAAGGATTATGCACCAAGAACTGATATTAGTTTTTCAAAAGCCTTTGGCTTTACTTTTAGGCAAATTTTCAAACCAGATCTGTGTACTCTGTATTACAGTTTCTTTTAAAATTTTGTCAGAAATGTCTGTTCCAAAGTCCTATAAAGTTGCATATGGTCCAAACTAGTTCCACTGCAGAAGTATAGCTCAAAAAGATCCTCCAGAGTGTTATTAATTCAATATTGATATTAAATGATTATTTAGCTTGTTTCTCATGATAAAATTCTCAGTAAAACATTAAGGAGCAAAACTGAAACTCCATAGATGAATAGATGTAGAAGCTTAAGACTGATCATCTTGATATTTGAGAAATATACTTAAAGGAGTAGAGCTGGATTCTTACGCTTTAATAAAATTAATTATTAATTTCTACAAAGGCAAGTGATGAGTTTTTTCCCCAAAGCACACAAGATGGTACACAAGCAACCAAAGGTATTCTCTGTTACATGGGCTTTGCTGCTGTGTGAAGGAATGAAAAACAGATAAAAGGGAACCCAGCTTGATACTCTGTTCCAGTGGAATATTCAGGACTGTCATTTAAGGGAAAAATCAACCAACATTATTAGAACTTGTCAACTGAACAATTTGATCTCAAAATCTCTGAACCTCCACAATGTCCTTTTTAAAAATAAAACTGTAATTTAGGGGGCCTATACCAGTTGTAACTCGATGACTTGTATTTGCAGTTTTCTCTCCTCCTACTTTCCTTGTTAAATCTCTTCCTTATTAAATTACTGTTTATGTTGTAGAAGGAACATAATAAAAATACAGACTTTGTGATGTGGGTGAGCTGCTGTAGCAACGTTGTCTTTAGAATTCCCTGTATTGTGTGCTTCATTTTTCAACTTTTTCTATCTGATACACTGTATAAAATACATGTTGCATGTTTATTTTGAATTGTTTATTTGAAAATAAGTATTTCATGATGAGTTCTAAAACATAGCAGCTTCAAAGAAAGGGGGAAGCTTGAAAGAACCTTTATGCTTTGCCATACTTGGATTGTATCTCCTTATTTTCCAAGGAAGACTTTAATTGCAATTATTACGTATTCTATGATCTGCAAAATGGAGGTTCCAGTACATCATACATTTTCACGGAGAACATGTTTAAAACTCATCAAAGTGATTTGGGAACATGTACTCCACATTCAAAAGTGTATCTGTCCTGCAGTCAAAGGTGTGATAGCAGATGCCATACCTGAGCTAATTTCAAATTGATTACTGTGTAAGTGCATTAGTGCTTTACAGGTGGTAAAGCATAAATTGGGTAAATACACATGGTGATGTCTTAAATTTAACTTTATGATTTTTAGGTGCATCTTTTACTGAAGGACAGTCTTACTTTTAGGTTCTTGAGAACCTAAGACTTATGAGATCTCTAGGTCTGATAAGAAAGGTAGTTAAGGACTTGCAGAAGTACATTCCTGGTGGATTAGGGGTTTTCATGTAAATTAGACATCCATGTATTTCCTGTGTCTTCAGATACTTTTCAAAACCAGGCATTTTCTTTTAACTTTCATTCTCTTGAATCAATTAATTCTCTTGAAGTGGTTAAAGACATTCAGAACCTTATTTTATTAGACTATATGGAAGCTGACCCAGATTTACTGATTCAATTGCTCTTGATTCATGAAGATCTGAGAGCACGTTGTCTATTGATAGGGCCAGATACCTAGAGGGATTGTTTATGGTCTTCTTTAAGTGCATATATAAGAATAGCTTATAGGGGACAGGCAGGCACTTGTGTTCAAATGCATTCCACATATGTTCAGTAATCTTTCTTATACGAATAATGCCTTTTATGGAAAAAATACAAATGGGGAGAATTTTATCTATTACAAGAAAGAAGTTTTCCTTGGGCTTTTTTTGGGGGTCTACAAAGCAAGAGGAAAACATAACAGATGCATGCTACATTAAAGGGGAGCAGAGAGATACGTTAAATTCATTATGTCTTTTTAATGATGCAATTGTGAATTATATTCTTGTTGCATTTGTAATTAGAGGGCAGAACAGATGGTAAAGGGTTGTTCTAAAGTAATGTGTCTATTAAAATTATCCATGTTGCTAAACCGATTGTGACTATAAGAGGATTTCTTAGCTATTGAAATACTCTGTGTGCTGATATGTACTTGATTATTACAGCTCATTACATATGAGCACCCACAGAGTGTATATATATATACACACAGAGAGCCATAAATCTATACCTGTATTAGTTATATGCAGTATATGCCTTTAAATGTCACTTATTACAGTTGTGAAGAAACGAAGCCTGATTCTATAAATAGCTTTCCATGTGGGTAGACAAAACTTGCTGTTGTATGGTCATGTATCATGTTGTTTTCTTTATCTCCAATTTAAGCTGGGGTTAAAGTGCAAAGATTAATTTATCAGATGAGGTGTTACGATATAGGACATGATGCAGACAACTATGGCGTTGTTTTTATTACTCTGCAGAAGCTTGCTTTATTTTTAGTCAGTATATTTGACCTATCGTCTCTTGTTTATAGATTTATCTTATTTCAAGATCTGGAGATACTTGTGTTGGCAACCATTTTTTTCATGCCAACTGTAATGTTTTCCAATATAAGGCATGCTGATATTATCTAATAATTCTGCATGTTATAAAGTTCTCTCCTGGTACCAAACCCCCCATGTTTTAGGCAGTTAAGAAAGTACGAAAGGCATGAGAAGAGGAGATCCTAGTTTTTGCAGTTCTTATGAATTAAGCTATTTCATGTATAAAACAAAATTATTCTGACAACTTTGTATTGACTTAAAATGGGTTCCATGCAACATCCCCAAATATATTCAAGGAGTGATGGCTCTTCCCTCATCTCGTTATATCTAAAATATCTGACTCCCTGATTGCTTCCTTGATCTGAAAGCCCATCCATAATAATGGGTATAAAGGAAGCTCCTTAGGGTGTTTCTTTTCAAACATCGAACTTCGGTGAATTTCTATATCAGGGTGTGATGCTGTAGTTTAGAGAAGAGGCTGTGTGTGTGTATGTAGTTGAATGTTCTTAAGATCAGCATGCCTCCATACAGAGGAAGTACAGTAGCTGGTATTTCCATCATGCTGCCAATTCCAGCCAGAGGTGGAAGACACAAAGGCCACAATAAATGTCGAGCCCATACACTCAGCAGGAGAAATCAGCTCATGGCATTTTTTAAAAACAGGATTTGACAGGCAAATGACTAAATATATTTCTTTAGTGATCCAACATTTCTTCTTAACGAGGCAAGTTGTCATTGACTCTGCTTGTTGTCTATAAATTCTGACTGACTCAATCTTCATAATGTCAGACTGGTCAAAGACATCAGTAAATAGCATGAATAAAACATAATACTTGGTAATTGTCCTTAGCTGGTAACATGCTGTAATTTCATTTGTTCAATAGCGTTTGCCCAAAATAGCATTTTCTGAATTGGCTATTACTTTTACTTTCCTAAAATGGATACCATAACCTCTGTAAACACTTTATCTACTTCAGTATTATGCATTATGAAGTGCTAAAGGCATACCTGGTGAAAGTAAAGCAGGGACATTGACTGTTTGCATATATAGAACTGGACTAAGTCTTTTAGAAATGTTCATCTTTCTTCTAACATAAGTATAGTGTCTTTCCTGGATTTGTCATAAGAGGTGGACTCTACAACTAATATGTCACCTTTGCTATTGTGACAGAGAAAGCTTTGCTTGGGAACTGATAAGGAGTAGTGTGTATCAACATGTTATTTTTCAAGAAAGCAAATAAAGCACTTTTCTGTATCTCTGGAGGCTTCAAAACATGAGTTTCATGCATCTGGCAAATAATACAATAAACACGGTTTGCTATGAGGAGGGTTGACTCTCGGCTTGGTCTTAGTTGCTGTAGAATCACATTTGCTTTGCATGTGAATCACATTCCCTGCTACGTCCTATTTGTAGAAAAGCCAAAAATGAAAGACCAAGAATGCTCCTGGCAATGCCTTCTGGCTTTGGGGATATATCTGGAATCATGTGTGCATTGTGCATAATGCAGTACGTCCTTGAGTAAATCAAAGTTAATGTCTGTGTTTTGGATTCTTATTTATTAAAAAAAAAAAAGATTATTGCCTGTCAGGCGCTAAGTTGATTGATAGCATTTCTTTCTTATCCTTAGACCAAGTCTCTCACATAAAAATATTTCAAATTACCTCTGCCATATAAAACTGTTGTGAAGCAGGTCTTTTATTTTTTTAGGTTCCTTTTGAGAACACATCATCCTAACACGCCCTCTGACAAACTGCCAGGAGAACAATTTTTGACATCTAATGGTGTAGAAAAAGAAGTCATCCTGCAAGATCTGCTTATAGCTACTTCCTACTGTGCTCTTTACTCTGCATCTGGAATGTTCTTTCTTGCTATGTACTTAAGTGCTTTACTATAATGTACATATCCTCTGGTTTTAGAAGTATGCCTCAATGCATTGCTTTCCAGTCAGGCAGAAAAAAATGTTAGTCCAGCCCCAAAGAAAAGAAATCAAAGCTAAATAGATAGCAAGTCACACTTTCTAGTTGAAGGACCTTTGAGCAATGAAAATGTAAATCAAAAGAGAGTTCTGTGTGATTATATTCAACTCATTTTGCTGGACCAGCAAATACGTCAAGCATCTGATCAAATTCCAGCGTTTCATTCAATATTTGGAAAGAAACATATAATCAGTGCACAACCTGCAGTGAGAAGGAAACATGAAACTAATACTGAAAAAACAGCTTTATTAGAGAGACCTGTTCAGCCAGATGGAATAGCCATCACTTTTTCCTTAAGTGTGTATTTCACACCACTGTAAATCTACCTGTGCTGATTCAGATTCACCATCTCGGAGTCTCTGGTCAGATTCTTATGGGGTGTAAATCAATCCAATTCTACTAGTTTGTGTGAGTTATACTAAGGATCTGACTCATTAAAAATTAACTCAGCCTGAGGAATAGTTCTTTATTTCCACCCAAAATATAGCATATTTTGTCTGATTAATCATAGACAACAAAATTTAGAAATGCTCAGATAAAAATCTAGAAGATACAATGAAATCAGTTTCATCTCCTTCTCCTGTCCCAAAAAAATAGTTTAAAGTAGGATAAACTAGAAGTCTTTTTATTCTGGAACAAGTATTTATGGTATTTCCATGATATCAGATATATAGTATCGTCCATTAATTTGCAATCATTTTAAAAGTGCCTAAAAATAATTATTATCTTACTGCTTTAGCTAGCTTTACACATCTGTGCAGGAGAGCAGATGCTTCTGAGTTTGCAGAACAAGGGATGACTAATAGGAAAGACCTTTTTTTAAAATAAATGTTGTGATCATGCAATAGCATTTAGCCTAAGTGCTACTCTTTTGCCTTGGGTTTCTAAACTTGATCTATCCAGCAAAGTATTACACTGGAAAACAATGTGTCTCTATTGCTTCATTACTGAAGTTGTATTAAGTATTATAAGAATCCTTTGATCAATAACAATTTTGGACTTTGTTCAGAGCTTGGATAAGTTGCTGTGGTTTGACCATTCCAGAGCATTAGACAGGGAAAAAAATTAGATTAGTTTAGAGAGTAAATAAGCAATTAGTACATAGAATAACTAGAACTGAGCTGACGCTCAATGAATTGGAATGGATTCAATGATTGCATGCATCACCCTGATTTACATGTGTGTTAAACCTGTTTCTGTTCCGGTTTCTGTTCTTGGCTAATAAGCCACCATTTTCATAAGAAATTTAGAACCTGTTATTTCATCCTTCAGTGGTGTCTCTAGTCATATGCTGCATAGATCAATTATATCCAAATTTGGTATTTGAAAAATTAAGTTTTGATTTAGGTATCTATATAGCTAAGAAAACATACAAGCTGGTAACTTAGATTTCATACAATGATACACTCATATGCAAAGCATAATTCTCCCTCCTCTACTTTTGCATTTTCCCCTCTCTTTGATCTCTCTCTCTTTTTCTCTCTCTGTTTTAAAAAATATCCCCCTCAGTCATGTAGTTAAGTCTAAATTGGCAAACAGGCAA